>ML361232.1:2376-71784 GCA_005239505.1 Nicotiana paniculata
AATTTACTTCTCGGATATTTCATATAACTTTATTAATTATCTCTATCAATCATGAACACTCTATCTGCTATAAATCTCTCTCAAGTAATTATGATAATTTACTAGACGCACTCTCTCAAGTTACGCTAGCTAGATTGCATTACAGTTCACTTTAGATTGCACCCGAAGTATCGTTATTTCTAATCCAACTTCTAAACCCTCGGTTATGACTTTCGTCTATACTCTGGGAGTGGTGTTGTTCAAACAATTACCTAAATATGCACTCTCTCTCAAGTAGATACATACTAAATAGGCACAGCTAATTGATGGCCATTCAATTAACTACAACAAGAACGTAGTTGAACAAATAGAGATGAACAATCAACCAAACTATATTAATATCACCATAAGTTTATACCCCAACGGGTTCCACCAAACCCTAGCTTAAGAAAATTATCTACTCATATTCATAAGAATCAATTCTAAAATAACTTGCATAATTGAATTACAGAGTAATGAAATAAGGAGATAAAAATCAGTGTTTCTGCTTTACTGAGTAGTAATCCACAAGTTTTTCTTCACTTTACTGGCTTCCTCCCTTCAAGTTGTGTTTTTGGGTCTATTTGTATGTTTGGAATACACCCTAAACGTGTAGGAGAATTCAATTCCAACCGGGAAACACTTAAAACTCTTCAAAACTCGGATTTGACCGGATCAGGGGTCAGGCGTTACAGGCCAAACGCTTGGATAATGCCTGGCCAGGGCTGGCGTTTGGGCTCTGGCGCCTAGATAACGCCAGGCTAGGCCTGGAGTTTGGGCTCTGGCGCATGGATAACTCCAGGCTAAGCCTGGCCTTAAGGCTCAAACGCCCGGCTATAGCCCGGTGCAATCCTATTCGCCTCTTGAGCGTATTTTCGACGTATTTGCATCTATTTAGCTCGGCTTCCATCTCCAATTCACCTANGCTCCCTTCGGAGCGGAGCCGACGTCCTGGAGAGTCCCACCTCGGGTCTCCACATCGATCTCTTGAGTCTGAGGGCGGTTGACCTAACGAGTCTCCTCCTCGGATGCATCCTGCTCCCCGGGAAAGGTCGTTGTATTGGTGGTAAAAAAGTGATACATGTAGAATTGTATTTATCTGACAAAGCATGATACGTGGAACAATGAAAAAATGAAAACTGGCATATTTCATCAAAATATAAGTATGAAGCACGGGAGATGCGGAGAAAACACCCACGAGACAATAAAGAACCAACGTTCGAACCTAAACAGCTGTTGAAGAGGCACAAGCGGAATGAATCAAGACTGGAAAGAGGGAAGATTCACGAACCCATAATTAATGAGGAAGGGGAATCCATGTGGTTAATAAATCTTTTTAGGCAGTTACGATTACCAATCATAACGGGCAATTAATACCATTAATTCTCATAATGTTCTTGCCATAAATAGGAGTAAATGTTATATTTGTATACTCTTATATAAGGGGAGAGAATCTCATTTGTAAGGACAAGTTCCAAGTACGATCAAAAGACTTTTGCTTTCTCTTGCTTATTCAGTGAACTTAATTGTTTTCTTTTCTTTTCATCTCATTATTGCCATTTTTATTTCTTTCCAAACAAATTAGAAGAAGTAAGGAATTATTCGTTTATCAGTAACACGATTTCTACTAAAAATAGGCTTTGACTAACAATCTTATTTTTTGGTTAAATAAATTGGTTCCGTTACCGGGAATCTGATAATCTTTTTACTTTCCATATCCTACTTTCTCACAACCGAAGTATGTTAATTGTCAACGACAATAACCAACAGAATGGAGGATCTCCACCAATTCCTTCGCCACAGGAATCTCCTCGGCAGTCTCACCTGAAAGGTAAACATCTCACATGAATTAACAACATGGAGACGAGCAAACTGTTGAGCAGGATGCTTTAAAGCAGTTGATATGTAAAGACCCGTAAAATTTCATGGCTAAAAATAATACCTAAATAGGCCCCGTGTTGTTATAACTATTGAAATTCTTAAAATGGACCATTTTTGAGTAAAAATTATCCCGGGACTTAAAAGATATAATTTTCCAGATTTGCGCAGGTCTGCGGTCCACTATGCGATCGCAGATCAGGTATGCGGACCGCATAGTGGTCGCATACATGGATAGTTTGATGTCCATTTTGAGGACAGCTATGCGGCCCAGAATTCGATCGCATTTCACGAATGCAGGTTGCATAGTTGTCGCATTCTTGCACCTTAACTTTTGCGGAGGGAGTTATGTGACACACTATGCGATCGCATAACAGGTATGCGGACCGCATAGTGGTCTCATACTTGGGCAGTCTACTTTTATTTTTGGCCCATTTGAGGGCCAATTATGCAACAGGAATGCGGACCGCATAGCAAAAATGCGATCGCATTCCTGACCGCATTTCTGCTTCGTGACTGTTAAATTTCTAATTCTATATCCGACCCCAGTTCATTAAAACACATACCCCTTTCATTTTAAGCTCGTTTTCTGATAAATTAGAGAGAGGAGAGAGTGGATTCTAGAGAGAGAGAGTTCCAACTTCATCAAATTTGTTCCTCCATCACTACTCAGGCCCGGAATTGATCAAGTAGAACACTATTTTATTCACTACAAGAGGTAAGCTTCCACCCCATCAACCTCAATTTCTAGATTTTTTGTTAAAATGAAATATGGTTAGGTGAGTTCATGAAGATGGGAGTAGGAGTCTTGCATTCATGTAACCAACTAGTCATAATCTAGTAAAAGGAAATGGGTTAGAGTAATCTTTCACTAAAAAGAGGCCATTTAATCTAAAGGAACACCTAATGGTTGATAGAATATTCAAGTGAGTTCAAGACATGATCATTATTCCTACTTCTAAGTTTAATTATTCCACATTGTGAACTAGAATGAAGGTGCTAGAAGGTCCGGTGCATTGTGGTAGAAAATTAAAGGGGAATTCTGATTCAAGGTATGTATGGCTAACTTTAATCTTTGTAGAGTTACCTTGTTGGTGTCCGAGTAAACGGTATGAAATTCTTGCTTGAGCATATGTGAATTGTTTGTCCTGTTGTGTCGAGTTGTATGAATCCATTCTCTGATTTTCTTAAGTCAATTACCATGCTAATTGAGATTATGAAGGGTGACTCTTTGTGCTTATCCTACCATGTGTAAAGCTCGTTAAATGTTGAATACATCGGTATGAGAGGATGTGATAAAAGATGAAAGAAATAAAGTGTTGAATGTATCCAAGTGCTAAATGTTGTGTAGTAAATAATGAAAGTAAATATGGGCTGATTTTATTGAGTTAAATGATTGTGGCAACACCATATATGAATTGTTGATTGGTAAGGATCATTGTGCCTTGATTTCACATAGTTATTGGTTGATATGAACTTATGTTCTTCATGATAAAGATCCTTGTGATATAATTGTTGGTGATTGTTGTTATGAAATGGGAACATACGGTGGGATCGGGTTGCGCGTTGCAACACGAAGTAATAAGGGTGGAGAGGCAATAAGGGTGAAATGAGAATGTACGGTGGGATTGGTTGCGCGCCGCAACACGAAGTAATAAGGGTGGAGAGGTAATAAGGGTGAGATGAAAATGTACGGTGGGATCGGGTTGTGCGCCGCAACAGATTGGAAATTGAAACAAGTAACTTTGAAATCTTCATTGTGGTTTTCTGTATACTTGTGTGGTACTTGTGTGGTTACCCTAATTGCTTTCTAATTGTGTATTGCTTGATTATACTTGGAATAAACTTGGTTCATACATGCTAGTACTATTCAATGGCACTAACGTCCCTTTTGTCAGGGGCGCTACATCTTTTATATGGATGTTGGTAGTTCCACAGCAGGTAGCTCAGACCGCCGATAGTGGTGTTTCCCCTTTGTACCTTCAGCAGATCTGGTGAGCCCCATTTCCTCTCGGGGCCGTGCGTAATCTACATCATCCGTTTTTGTATATGTTATGTATTTTAAGGTATAGTCGGGGCCTTGTTGCCAGCAAGTATTGTGTAAACCCTTAGTACTCTTAGAGTCTCCGTAGACATGATGTGGGTTGTACATATATGTATTTTGGGCGGTAAATGTGTTTAATAGTAATCGTGGTCCGAATCGGAATTGTTGTATGTTTTGTAATTATCAAATGTGGAAATGATAAAGGATAATATGAACTCAAGTAGTGGATTCATGTTTAAACTCTAAATTGCTAATTCATGTGGAATAATGGATATTATAAACACAGGGTGATGCATTGGGTAGGAAAGGCGATCCAGGCCCACTTGACCGGGATCATCCGGTTAGGCGCCGGTCTCGTCCCTCGGTTTTGGGGCGTGACATGATCGCAGAACATGTGAGAAATTCTCTACAAGATTTTGTTAGGGGATTACCAACAGCACTGCCAACTCCTCCCCCAAACAATACTGCAACCATAGAAATCCCATGCTCAGGGATAGCCAATTCAGGAAGCGGGGTAACTCCAAATGAATCACGTGATGGGAAACCAGGTACACCAAATAATTCCGATTTACAAATTTTGGTACTAACTTTACAGAAACAGATGAAATAGCAAAACGACTGCATAGAACAAATACCTGGCGTACCACCTGTGATTAAAGGAGTGGAAATTGATAAATATTCACAACAACCTTGGAAGTTGAGCGCGGCCCCTCTGCCTATTCCTAAGAAGTTCAAAATGCTTGATATCCCAAAATATGATGGAACAACTGACCCACGAGATCATGTAACTGCATTTACAATGGGTGTAAAAGGCAATGATTTAACCAAACAAGAGATTGAGTCAGTTTTGGTCAATAATTCGGGGAAACACTCACGAAAGAGGCATTAACATGATATTCTCTTTTACCTGAAAACTCTATTGATTCTTTTGTTGAGATTTCAGATTTATTCATAAAAGCACATTCGAGAGCTCAGAAAGTTGAAAAAAGGATTGAAGACATCTTTAAGGTAAAACAAGAAGATACTGAGTTACTCAGAGAATTTGTGGAGAGATTTCAACGTGAAAGAATGATGCTTCCACAAGTACCTAATAATTGGGCAGCCATGGCGTTCACAAGTAATTTAAATAAAAAAAGATCAGAAGCCACCAAAAGACTTAAGGAAAGCTTGAGAATTCCCTGCTACAACATGAAATGATGTATACAACAGGTACATCATGAAGCTGCGGATTTAAGAAGACACCGCCATACAGTTGAGGGTTGATGAAAGAACAAATTCAAGATGGTCAGAGTCTGAAAAAAGGTTCGGTAAAAACAGGTACGAGCCTTAAATAGGACCCGCAGGGCGAGATTCACGGTCTAAACCAGAAAATGCACGGTCTGGCCCTAGATCATGGCACAGAGATGCGGGATCATCATCCAGGTTCAGAAAATAATGAGATGCACGTGATAGAGATGCTAACACGAATGCAAGGATTGGTGGTTACAGTTTCAATATTAGCACTTATGAGTTGGTAGTTGTTCTAAGAAGTATGGGAGATAAGGTGTGGTGGCCAAAGGAAATGAGATCAAACTCGAGTAGAAGAAATCAAGATTTCTGGTGCGAGTTTCATAATGATCATGGGCCATAAATCAATAGATTGTAGATTATTACAAGGTGAAGTAGAGCATTTGCTAAAGCAAGGTTATTTAACTGACTTGTTCAACGAGAAAGATAAGAAATCTTATATGAAAAATAGACAAGAACCTCCAAAACCTCCATCTCCAAAGAACAGTTAACGTGATAAGCAGAGGAGAAGAAGTCAATGGTGTAGCATATATAGCTGCAAAAAAGATGTCAAAAGTCACAGTGACCCATGGGAAGCGAATTCGTCAAGTTTTGGAGGAAGATAGTATAACGTTTGATGATGCAGATGCAGATGGCTTGATAATCCCTCACAATGATGTGCTGGTAATATCTTTACTTGTACATGATACTAATATTAAACAATTTTTGATTGATCCAAGTAGGTCCATAAATATTATTCTTCTAAGAGTGGTAAATGGGATGCAAGTTGATGACAGGATAGTGCCAAAAGATCATACCTTATATGGATTCGATAATTCGAGCGTTGTTACAAAAGGGGAAATAATGCTTTCCACATTTACAGAGGGAGTTGTCAAAGATACAAAATTCAAGTGATAGATACGAATATGGATTATAATATGATTCTCGGGAGGCCATGGATTTACGATATGGATGTTGTGCCATCTACAAGCTGTCTTACCCAGTACATTTAATAGCTTCCATGGACCTACAAAAAAGTATTTGTTCGAGAAACCCGCCTTAACAACATTACAACAAGTTATAAAATTTCCCTTGCAATTGGAGATTCGACAAATCCGTGGAGATCAGCAAGCTTCTATAGGTATTAATTCAGTTGCGGATTCAACCACAGTAAACGATGAAGCAAATAAGAATAGAAACTACAGAATTCAGTTGAGGGTATAATACAAACCTCAACTGAAAATGGTTTGGGACAGACGTATGTGGATTCAAGATCCAGAAGAAAATGAAAACATCAAAACAACAACTGAAGAACTCGAGGCTATTACATTATTCGAACAATGGACATAAAGAAAAGTGTATGTTGGGGCAAAACTAAGCCCAAAAATGAAAGGTACGTTAGTCAAAATTTTAAAAGCTAATTCAGATTGTTTTGCTTGGTCGCATTCAGATATGATAGGTATACCATCGGAGGTAATGACTCACAAACTGAATGAAGATCCTTTATACCCACCATTCAAGCAAAAGAAAAGGAAGCAAGGGTCCTTCAAAAACCAAGTAATTGAAGATGAGGTACAAAAACTTCTTAAAATCGGATCAATACGGGAGGTAAAGTACCCTAACTAGTTAGCTAATATAGTGGTAATTCCAAAAAAGAATGGAAAATGGCGGGTTTGTGTAGATTATACTAATTTAAATAAAGCTTGCCCAAAAGATTCATTTCCTTTACTGCATATAGATCAATTAATTTATTCTACCGCAGGTCATGAACTGTTAAGCTTTTTAGATATATATTCAGGATATAATCAAATAAAGATTGATCCCGTAGATGAGGAAAAAACTTCATTTATTACAAACAGGGGGACTTATTGCTACAAGGTTATGCCCTTTGGTTTGAAAAATGTTGGGGCCAGATACCAAAGATTGGTGACTAAAATATATTAAGAAAACCTGGGAAAGACAATGGAAGTCTACATAGATGATATGTTGGTTAAATATGCTCGAGCAGGAGATCATTTCCAACACCTTTCGAGTACCTTTGAAATTCTTCGCAGATATAATATGAAGCTAAATCCATAAAAATGTGCCTTTGGCGCGGCTTCAGGTAAGTTTTTAGATTTTATTGTTTCTAACAGAGGTATTGAAGTGAAATGCACAGATCAAAGCCATTGCAAAGATACCAGACATACTCACGAGCAAAAAAGAGGTGCAGAGGTTGACGGGAAGGATAGCAGCTTTGGGAAGATTCATTTCCAAATCTTCGGAGAAGAGTTTCAAGTTCTTTTCAGTACTGAAAAAGCAAAACCAGTTTGAAGGGACTGACGAATCTCAACAAGCTCTTAAAAATCCAAAAGAATATCTTTCAAATCCACCCCTACTAACTAAACCAAAGGAATGAGAAAGGCTACTTGCTTATCTCGTCGTGTCAGAAGTGATGGTAAGTGCGGTACTGGTACGAGAGGATAAAGGTAAACAATCTCCAATTTATTATGTTAGCAAATCTTTGTTGGATGTTGAAACTCGTTATCCTCATTTAGAGAAACTTGCTTTGGCATTAATTATGTCATCTAGAAAGTTGAGACCATATTTTCAATGCCACCCAATCTCTATAGTAACTGCTTATCCCCTAAGAAATATACTACATAAGCAAGAATTATCAGGAAGGTTAGCTAAATAGGCTATACAACTCAGTGAATATGATATCATGTACCAACCTAGAACTGCGATAAAGTCACAAGTATTAGCAGATTTTGTGGTAGACTTCAGTACTGGAATAGTACGAGAAGCAGAAAAGGAACTACAGGTATTCACCGAATCTAATCTGGGTACTTGGATCTTTTTTACTGACGGCTCCTCGGATGTTAAAGGAGCGGGTTTAGGTATCGTTTTAATCCCACCTTCGGGAGAAATTATAAGACAGACAATAAAATATTATCTCATTACTAATAATGAAGCAGAGTACGAAGCTGTGATTGCAGGTCTGGAACTGGCACGGGAACTTGGTATAGAACAGATTGTAATCAAAAGTGATTCACAACTGGTAGTTAACCAAATGCAGGGGACTTACATAGCTAGAGAGGCACGATTGTAGCAATACCTAGAAAATTCACGAGAATTGTTCAGACAATTCCAATCATGGAAAATTGTGCAAATACCTAGGGAAGAAAATGCATAAGCAGATGCATTAGCTAACCTCGTGTCAGTTGCAAAAATAACAAATGCAGAAAATGCTATCGTAATACATTTGTTTCATTCATTACTCGATCAAGACAAAAATGAGGTAAATTTCAATAATTTAACTTGGAATTGGAGGAACGACTTTGTTAACTTTATGCAGTATGGAACCCTACCTAAAGACAAGAAAGAGTCTCAGTTTCTTCGACGAAAAGCTTCTTGTTACTACTTAGTACGTGGAAATTTATATCGAAGATGTTCGGAGACCTTTAGCAAGATGTCTCGGACCTTCTCAAGCAAAATATGTGATAAAGGAATTACATAAAGGACATTGTGGAAATCACGCAGGAGGAATATCTCTGGTAAAAACTCTAATAAGAGCAGTATATTACTGGCCAAAAATGAAAGAAGATGCAGAAAGTTTTGTGGCCAAGTGTGATAAATGCATACGTTATAGCAATAACATGCATCGCCCAGCAGAACTATTACATCCGGTTATTTCCCCATGTCCATTTATGAAGTAGGGGATGGATATCGTGGGTCCACTGCCACAAGCAAAAGGAAAGGTACGATTTTTATTAGTATTAACAGAATTTCAAATGGGTAGAGGCAGGAGCCTTCAAAAAGGTACGAGAGAAAGAAGTCATGTACTTTATTTGGCGAAATATTATATGTCGATTCAGAGTCCCAAGGGAAATCGCGTGCGATAATGGCCCACAATTCATAGGCACGAAAATCATAGAAGTTTTTCAAAGTTGGCAGATTAAACAAATAACTTCCTCACTTTACCACCCTGTGCTCAATGGATAATCTGAATCAACAAACAAGGTTATTATTAATAATTTGAAGAAGAGATTAGAGGAATCAAAAGGCAAGTGGCCTAAAGTGATACCAGGAGTCTTATGGGCTTATCGAACGACAACAAAGACAGGCACGAGAGAGACTCCGTTTTCACTTGTTTATGGTGTTGAAGCCTTAATTCCAGTTGAAATAGGTGAACCAAGTACAGGATTTACTCAATCAACCGAGGAATCAAACGAGGAAGAGATGCGATTAAATTTGGATTTACTCGAAGAAAGAAGAGAAGCGGCCCTAATAAGAATGGCGGCTCAGAAACAAATTATCGAGTGATACTACAACAGGAAAGCTCATCTTAGATACTTTAAGATTGGGGACTTCGTCCTCAAGAAAGTTTTTCAATCAACAAAAGCAACTAGTACATGGAAGTTAAGTCCAAATCGGGAAGGTCCTTACCAGATTCGAAGCATGGTTGGAAAGGGAGCATATGAGTTGAAAATCATGGAAGGCAAGGTACTACCCTCGAATTGGAATGTTGTTCATTTAAAGAAGTGATATTTCTAGGCAAAAGAAGTACCCATGGTTAGGTATCGCTCGAATGTAATTTTATTTTGTTCTTTTGAATTATACTAACAATTTTAGATGATAGGAAAAATGCTAGCCCGTACCAAAAGATGATTTTAGACCCGAAAGGCGCGAAGAATAATAAATTATTCTCGGTCTAGTTTACAACCTTTCTGATGGAAATAAAAGGGTTAAGCAATCATCATTTAAAATGTATACCTCCGAGCCACGTGTGTATTTTCCTTTTCAGGAAATGGACCAAATAGAAGGAACAATCAAGTGTTCGAGATTTCATACGCCAAAGCTCTAACACTTGGAGGACTATATATATGCAGGAAAAGAAGACTAAAAGTCAAAATTCAAGCCTGAATAAGCCTAAGAGCCAAAAGTCAAGAGCCAATCGAGAGCCAAAAAATAAGCCTGAGTAAAAAACCTTTGAAGTAACCTTGATAAGGTGTAAACTCGCAAGATAGGATACAAGATGGTTACAAAATACATTCCAAGTTCCTACGAGTTTTTAGGTTAAGGGCAATAATTAGTCACGAGCTAATAGATAGACCCGGAATTTTGAAACTTGTTACAAAGAAAACAGTTATGAAAGAGTTATAAATGTTGTACAAAAAGTTATTTTGTATAAATGAAGAGTGATGTATAATTTTGAAAGTTCAAAGCAGAAAACTTCCTCAAAATTATTCCTTTTTCTACTTCTTTCATATATTTACACCAATATGAAGTTGAGATGTCTTCTTCATTAGTGTCGTTTATTAAAAGGCACTCTTTTATAAAAAATCGTGTCTATCAAAATCACAAAACGTTAAAGCATTTTTAAATGCAAGTTTAAATATCAAAGAGTGAAACAAAAACTCAACATCAAAATAAGTGGAGGCTTATATATTAAACTTGGCCAAAACTAAGGTACTTGTTTGTTATCAAACCCAAAACGAGATAGGGGTAAACTAACAGCCATTCCAAAAAAGAAAAGAAAAACTTCCCATCAAAAAGTTCCAAATAAAACTAAGTAATGAAAAACACTAAGGGGCAGTATCCAAGGTGGCATCATTCACTGGTACATTAGCAACATGAGAGGATTCAACTTGGAAGAAGGGACTTGAACATTAACTTCACCACGAACAGGATCATCACCTTCGGGAACATCAACCTCAGGTGAGGAAAAGCCTTGACTTTGCTGAGTTTTTTCAATTGTCTCTTTAGTTTTAGCAATCTCAGCATTAAGGTCGAAGCCCTCCTAGCTGGCCTCCATCAGAGTCTCGAGGAGAGTATTCAAAAAATCCCAACTTATGTAAAGTGTCAGCTTATCTTCAAGAGCTTCGTAGTCTTTCTTCCATTGATCAATCTCGGCCTTCAGCTCTTTTTTTTCTACTTTGGAAGCATCATAGGCAGTCTTCAAATGGGAAAAAGAACTCTTCAAGAACTTAATCTTATTAGAAGAGGCATGGAGATCTTCTTTATCTTGAGTAAGTGTTTGAACTAACTCTCCGACATAAGTCTCTTCTGGTTAAGAAGTTTCTTAAAACCCCTTATCTCTTTTGTGGCTTTTGAAAGCTGCTTAACAAATGAGGACTTAAGGATATCCTTATCTTTCCCAACTTGACTTGAAGAATCCTTTTCAATCGCTACCTCAACAACAACCATCTCCACTTGTTGATCTAAGGCATTCTTCTCCTCTGCCAATACTTCCTTCTCCAGTTGAAGACCCTTAAATTGCTCCTTCCAGTTGTCAGCTTCAGTACGAAAATCAATGACTTGTTACTCAGTATGGACAATCATTTTCATATGTTCTGTACCTATAAAATTGATCTACAAAAGAAAGCAAAGGAGTTATGGTTAAATAAAATTTAAAAAAAAAAAGAGGAAAAGAGAAGAAAAGACAAAACTCGAACCTTCAGAGATGAATGAACAATATCAATCATCCAAGTCAATGAACTGTGACTCTCCAACTTTGCCTTCTCTATTGGACCAGGAAAAGGTTTCAACCATACATCATCTTGACCAGACTTTTTCAGCAAGTTCCTACTCTCAGGAACCTCACAACAACTTTCTTCATCGTCTTATTGCTAATAGAAGGTTCAACTTCTGCATGAGAAGTCGTAGAAACTTGAACGGTAGAAGAGGTGGAAGCAGTCACGGGGTAGCAACAGCAGAAACTTCAGGTAAGGGAGCTAGGGAATGAAAGGGGACTAACACGAGAAGGGAGGCGAGAAGCAACTCCTCAGAAATGGAGCCAAAGGCTTCATCACTATCAAAGCCACGAGTAAACAACTGTTCAGCAGAATCACGGGGAGGAACATTCATTTCTTCATCAGAGATCACTAATGGAACACTTTTGGGCTCATCCAAAAGTCTGGAAGGTATTGAACTTGAAGGAGGGGTAGCTTCATCATCAGAAATAATGCGCCTCCTAACTTGAGTTATGCGCACTAAAGAACCCTCCTCCGGCTCTTCTTCATCCTCATAGCCACAAGCTCCATCAACTTTTCTTTTCGAAGAAGAGCTCAAAATTCTCTCTTGAGAAAGAGATACGGAAAGTCTTGTGGAAGAAACATATGCGGGACTAACACCAAGAATAGGAAATCGTAGCAAAAGAAAGAAATTTGGTAAGAAACTCTTAAGCTAACAGAAAATAAAGAAAGAAACTATGCGGGGAAAAATACCGTGTGTTTTGACTTTCCAACCAAATCTCTGAGAGAGATATTTCCAAGATCTTCTTTCCATAGGGTCAACCAATAATAACTTTTCTACCCAAGCACGGAAGTTAGGA
The DNA here is from genome assembly GCA_005239505.1 of Nicotiana paniculata. NCBI lineage: Eukaryota > Viridiplantae > Streptophyta > Magnoliopsida > Solanales > Solanaceae > Nicotiana > Nicotiana paniculata. Next base: position 14,898 of record ML361232.1, read on the forward strand.
ATATCCTCAAAAACTTCCATGGTTACTGGAAAAGAAGACACAAGAATATATGAGTTTCATTTTTCAAGAAAGGAAAAAGACAAGGGAGAGATACTTACGTGCAAAATTCCACTTTTCTGGAAAGGGAATATTTTCTTCACTCACTAAAGCACTAGTGGGAGCAGCAAGGAAGCGGGCATACCAGCCACAGTCTCTATCATCCTCGGGGCTAACCAATACCCTATTGCTTCTAGCCACAAGTGAAAAAAAACCCTCACGAAATAATTTAGGGGAATAAAGATGAAGCAAGTGACGAAAGGTGAAAGGCATGGAAGCCAAGTTATATAGATAACAAAGGCATGAAACAATAAGGAAATCTATTTCGCTGATACACGTGGGGGGGGGTTATATGTATTGGTGGTAAAAAAGTGATACACATGGAATTGTATTTAGCTGATAAAGCATGATACGTGGAACAATAAGGAAATGAGAATTGGCATATTTCATTAAAAAAGGAGTATGAAGCATGGGAGATGCAGAGCAAACACCCACAAGACAATAGAGAACAAATGTTCGAACCTAAATAGTTGTTGAAGAGGCACGCGCGGAATGAATCAACATTAGAAAGTGGGAAGATTCACGAACCCACAATTAATGAGGAAGGGGAATCAGAATCGTTTCAAAATCTTTTTAGGTCGTTACGATTACCAATCATAACGGGCAATTAATACCATTAATTCTCATAATGATCTTTCCATAAATAGGAGGAAACTTTATATTTGTATACTCCTTTATAAGGGGAGAGAAACTCATTTGTAAGGACAAGTTCCAAGTATGATCAAAAGACTTTTGCTTTCCCTTGCTTATTCAGTGAATCAATTGTTTTGTTTTGTTTTCAGCCCATTATTGTCATTTTTATTTCTTTCCAAACAAATTAAAGAGGAAGTACGGAATTATTCGGTTATCAATAACCTAATTTCTTATAAAAATAGGTTTTGACTAAAAATCTTATTTTTTGGTTAAACAGTTGTTCCATGGGTAACGAAAATAAGCTCATCCTCTGGCTCGTCCCTGATCCGGAGGAGAAAGTCGGAGTCCGGGGATCCCTTACGGGCCACATTCTTCTTTGGATTCTTCACCTCGGAGTCCGTGGAGCGCGAAAGTTTTCTCTTCCTTTTTTTCTTTTCCTCCGTGGCAGCCCCGGACTGCCCCGCAATAGAGGAATTAACGGGCAAGGACACGTCCTCGTCCCTTTCCAAAGGCCTAAGTTCGGTGGTCTTAGGATAACCTGCAACATTAGAGGAAAAAGAAAGTATGTATGTTGAAAGATAGAACCATGGTATTAACTATTCTGAAAGAGGCCTTACCATGAGAACGAGCCTCCCACCAGCCCTTTGAGATCATGCGCCATGCGCGCTCTTAGTCGTTATCTAAGTATAGATGCCCTCGATTTATTCCTTTATTCGGGGGAATGCATTCGGAACACGGGCGACAGCTGCACAACCACAAGTATGAATGAGATGAAAGAAATTGAAGGAAAAGAAAATCTTTGGCACTTAAAGAGAAATTGCACTTACCGGATGCGTTACACTTCTCAGGGAATGGTATGTACTCTGGGGTGGGAGGGGGATGGGGGGGAGGAGGAATCAGGTCTTCGGTCTTCACCCGAACAAAGCATCCCTGCCAGCCCTAGTCTCGGTCTCGCCAATACTCAAAAAGGGGGCCTTGCTAGCCCGGCGAGTAAGCTTGATCAGTCCCCCTCAAAAAGTTCGGGGACTGTACAATCAAAGTAGATGATCGATCGTGAACTAAAAAGACTCGGTCTTATTCACGACTTAGCGAAGTAGGATCACAATCCTCAATAACGATGGGTGGATTTGCCCGAGGCACACCTCGCACCTCTTGCAAAAGTCCAGAACAATCGGGTCCACCGGGCCTAGTGTGAAGGGGTAAGTGTAAACACTTAAGTACCCCTCCATATGGGTAGTAATGGCGTCCTCGGGCCCAGGGAATACTACATCCCTGCCTTGCCAATTTCAGTCCTTTCGAACTATGGGAAGAATGTCTTCAGTCACGGAGCACGTGTACCTTGATACTCCTTTACCCCCGTCATGTTTGCGTGAGGGTTTCTCGATCTTAAAGTCGTCTGCAATTGAGAAGCCCTCAGAATGAACACTTTCATTAGCATCCACCTCGGAATAAGCCGTTTCGAGGGCAACTACATCAGGAGAAACTGTCTCAATACCGATGGCACTTAGGAAGATGAAGAGGCAACTTGTTGAGGAACATATTTGGATGTTTTGTTCATTATTATCTGGGGAGGTTTAAAATTTTGAAAAGAGAATACAAAGTTTTTGAAAGAACAAGTTTTGAAGATGAAGAACAGAGTATGAAGGTTTGGAGGAAATCTGGGTAAAACCTGGAAATCACTATGAAAATTGAAGAACAAGGGTGAAGATATGAAGATTTGAAAGAGGTTTGATGATAGCTGGAAAGCTCGAAGGTAATAACTTGGTCAAAAAGTAGAAAAGATCAAAGGGTGGAAGCTTTTATACGGAAACAAGCGACGCTTCATTTTCGGGGTCAACCAGCTGATGAGCAACACATGTTCGAACTCAGAACGACGCGACTGATGGGACGTTTTGGCTCCTTCGGCGTACTGTACGAAGGAAGGAACTGAAGAACATCTGTCGTTTCCTATCGTTTTGGCAAACCTACTCTCTGAAAAACGAGGGGACTATTTGTATACGAGTAAAACTGAGTCCAATGAGCTCCCCAGTTTTCCGGTGAGGCAAACGGAGAAGGGATGTGACTGTAATGAATCAGAACCAAAACTAGGAGCCTCTCGTACCAGGGCCCGAGCAAAACACCTACCCTCGAAGCCATCGGGACCACGTCCCCCCAGGCATGGTTCGAGTCCCAAGACTTCTGAGAGCATTACCAAATGACCGCACACGACTAATAAAGGGCTGAGATATTCGTGCCCAACCGGATATCACAACGAGAATTTCGACCCTGTATCGGCAGAAAATTAGTGATTAGCGAAAAAAAAGATTTTTAACTTTCTTAGAATTGTACCTAGGGTAAAACTCCTTTACTATATAAAGCGGAAGATAATTATTCACTGGACACATTCTTATGTTCTCTCTGTTTCTAAAAGTTATTCAATGTTCTTATTTTGGTTCGTAAGTTCTTTGTGAGTGCAAGCCCGAAACCAAAGGTAGGTTCCTTGTTAGGTCTTTAACCGAGCTCGGACTCACTATCATTATTGGTTTGGCTATTTACTACATCTTTTATTTGCTTTATGTAACGTCATTAATTATTTGTATTAAATTAAATCACATATCCTTAAAACCGCGTATAAATTCAATTGTTATTCGTGTTTAAGGGTAAGCAATCTCTGGAAGAATATATTTTTCAAGTTGGATTAAAAATCCTATGGTGACATCTTTTAAACACTTGTTCCTATTTTAACGGTTTAATAAAGGGAATATTTCATATTAGAACAACTGGGATTCATATTTTTCAATTTTATAGCTCAATTTCAATTTACAATTAACTAGCCCAAAAATAATAGACTAAAACTCAACATCCAACTCCAATAAGTTCTCAAAATTACTATTTAATTTTTAAAAAGGATTCCTCAAGCATTTAGTTAATATTTGAATCAGTAATTGTGACTCAAATATTAGTTCAACAAACAAAATCCTTTTGGGTGGTGAAAATTAGATTTTTACCAAGCTTAAACATGTGGGTTTAAATTTCGAATTTGATTTTGAGAGAAATTTGGAGTGGGTGTTATTTAGACTTGTTAGAAATAGTATAAGGAGGTTGTATATAAAATTTGAAGTCATTTCATGGAGATTTGGACTGGTTTTGAACAAGATTGCAACTGAAAATCGTGGAAGAAGTTCGTCTACAGACGCTTGTATAAATGTGTATAAAAGTGTATAATAGTGTATAAGATTTGTTTATACACTCATATACACTATTATACAAGATTATACATACTTATACAAAAAACCGACTTCGTCTTCTCTGAAATTTAATTCAAATCTACTCCAAATCGCTTCAAATTTAAATTTTGAACTTCTTTTGATATTTCCAATCAATTGGAACAACACCCAATCCAAAAAACTAACAAAATAAAAAAAAAAACATTTTCGAAAGCAAAGCTTTGAATGGTCTTCAATTGTGGACTTCTACTCTTCAATTTTCTTACATTGCAACCAGGTGACACAAGCGGAGAAGCAGAAAATATACAACCCCTTGAAACATATGTTGAGGATGTGAGAAGAAGAGAGTGAAAACAATGTTGTAAGAACACAAATTTAATTTCATAGCTTTTAGAAGCTGTAAGAACACATATTTTGAATTTGCTAGTGTTTTCAAAATATGTACAATATGGACTAGGATGGCTAAACCTTAAAAATATAGGCCATTTTTTATTATGATGTGAATTCATTTGTATTTTTTTGTAATTCTTTCTTTAATAAAAGTGTTCTTTTTTTGTTGAGTAAAGTAGTTAGTAATTTATTTTGCTACACAACGGACCCGCGCAAAATTTTGTAAGACCTAAACTATCCATCCCAGTACGAGGTTTCACTTTCAACCGGCTAAGTACCGCTGCTTCTGAAACTCCGAGAACAATGAAACTCCCAGCTACAACAAAATCCCTCCTTAATCTTCCTACACGGCCTAAAACAGGCACTATTGTCGGACTGAGATACTTCTCCGGCGAGCTCGACGATTCACATAAACCGCTTCCGCCGCCGCAGCCAATCTCCGAAATAGTGTCCCTCCTCAACACTACCGATCACAATGACTGGAATTCCAACCCTCAGCTTGTTGAAATCCTTCACACCCCTCCTTCCCCAACTTCCCTTCTCAAAATCACCCGTCAATTGGGATCCACTGAAAAAGCTTTACAGTTCTTTGAATTCTTTAAAAGTCATAGCTCCAGTTCATCATCAAGCCCTTATTCTCTTTCCTTCACATTTCAAGCTATTCTTGAACAAGCAATGCGTGAAGAAATATCTGACGTACCCAGTAAGCTTTACCAGCTTTTTTCCTTTGCTAAAGATAAAGAAATCCCTTTATCCATTAATGCTGCGACTCTTCTTATAAGATGCTTTGGCCGAGCCAAAATGCTTGAGGAATCGATAGCGGTGTTCAATGCACTAGACCCTGAATCAAGAAACACAAATGTGGTTAATTTGCTGTTAGATTGCTTGTTTCGTGGAGGGAATACTGATGATGGGTTCAAGGTGCTCGACGAAATGCTCGATAGGAACAGTAGTTTCCCGCCGAATGAGAGTACAATGGATATTATTTTATCTGCTATTTGGAAGAGGAATTGGGTTGGGAGGAGGATGAGTGTGGAGGAAATTTGTGGACTTGTTGTTAGATTCTTCGAACATGGTGTGTTCTTGGATGATGTGTGGCTTACTAAATTGATTACCAACTTTTGTCGAAGCGGGAAGTGTAACAAGGCTTGGGACCTTTTGCATGATATGATGAGGTTGGGTGGTCAGGCGGAAGCTGTTTCATTTAATGCCCTTTTGAGTGGGTTAGGTAGGGAGCGTGATTTTGAAAAGATGAATTTGCTTATGAATGAGATGAAGGAAAAGGAAATTAAACCAGATGTTGTGACATTTGGGATTCTCATCAATCATTTATGCAAAAGTTACAAGGTCGATGAGGCAATGCAGGTGTTTGAGAAGATGGGAGGCAGTGAAAGTGATGGCATTCTTGTTAAGCCAGACCTTGTTCTCTACAATACATTGATTGATGGGCTTTGTAAGGTAGGGAGGCAAGAAGAAGGGGTTAAGTTGATGGAAAAGATGAGGCTGGAGAGTGGATATGAACCTAATACTGTTACCTATAATTGCTTGATAGATGGTTTCTGCAAAGCAGGCGAGATTGAGAGGTCATACGAGCTTTTTGACCAGATGAAAAAGGGCGGGGTTGTGCCAAATGTGATTACTCTGAATACTTTGCTTGATGGAATGTGCAAGCATGGGAGAGTTAACAGTGGTATAGAGCTTTTTGCTGAGATGCAAGGGAAAGGTGTAAAGGGGAATGCGATCACTTACACCATCCTCATTACTTCCTTTTGTAGTGTCAACAATATTGACAAAGCAATGAATTTATTTAATGAAATGTCAGAAAATGGGTGCTTCCCTGATGCCAAAGTGTACTACAGTTTGATTTTGGGCCTTTGTCAGGCTCGAAGAACGAATGATGCTTCCTGTGTCGCTTCAAAGGCAAAAGAAGCTGGGTTTGGGTTGGATATTATCTGCTATAATGCTCTGATTGGGGGATTTTGCAGGAAAAATAAGATTGATGAAGCTCATAATATGCTTAGAGACATGGAGGAGGCAGGTATTAAACCTGATCGCTACACCTACAACACTTTGATATCATATTTCAGCCAGAAGGAGCAATTTGCAACTGCCCATAGAGTTATGAAGAGGATGATTGATGATGGTTATTTGCCTAATGTTGTTACATATGGAGCACTAATTCATGCATATTGTTTAGCTGGAAATGTTGATGAAGCTATGAAAATATTCCAGAATATGAGTTCTTCTACAAATGTGCCACCAAACACTGTCATATACAATACTTTGATTGACGCTCTCTGCAAGAGTGACAAAGTAGAAGCTGGTATTTCGTTGTTGGGTGATATGAAGGACAAAGGGGTAAGACCAAATACCATCACATACAATGCCATCTTTAAAGGCCTTCAGGAGAGGAATTGGGTGGAAAAGGCGTTTCAAATAATGGACCAAATGACTGAAAATGCATGTAATCCTGACTACATTACCATGGAAGTCCTAACTCAATGGCTTTCTGCCATTGGTGAAACAGAAAAATTGCGAAGCTTTCTGGAAGGATATGAGGTTTCTACTACAACAGCCTAATACTAACTGGAGTGTAGGATATCGTTCCTAGTTCTGATGTGATATTCACTGGGTATGTGGAGATTCTTTTGCAGTCAGTTGAGGTCCCATTTGGATACGTTTCTCAGCCTTTCATCTAAGATCAGGTGGAATGTGTGAGGTCCCATTTGATCTTCAAGCTCGGTGCTGTCATTTGAGATACCTGCTTTGACGCATAAGTTGTTGAGTAGGTACACAAATCATGTTCTATGAAGACATCTCCATCCATTTTGCTTCTGGTGAACTGATATCATTTGGACATGGCAAAATGATGTTACAAGTTTAGTGGGCGTGCTCTGCCAAGAATTTTTGTATTTCAAATTTCATCCTATTTGTAGTTGGTTCAATACAAGATGAAGTTTATGTATGCTTATACTGTGTTAACTTTGTTCTGAGCTTAATATTTTGGCTTTGGACGCATCTCAAGAATCAAATAAGTAGTGAGTTCCTTTGAACATTTCGTGACTTTTAAGTGTGAGATGTAAGCACCAACACTTTTATGATCGTTCATTTAAAGGAAAGAAGAACATAGAGTTCTTGCTACTAACTTTTTCTCTTTCAAAAATATGAGATGTACTTGGGTGATTAGTTAAGGTTCTTTCTATTTCTTGATAAAGCATTTTTAAGAGCTTTCTGGTCAAACTTTAGAAAATTCATAAAACCAAAAATGAAGTGCCAGTGTTTGCTGAAGCTGGTGGGCTTCTGTCCTATTGCTTTGATTCGGGAATTCCTAAAAGCATCGTAACTATTCATCGTCTTTGGTCACTCTTTCTAATGCCTAAAGTTCCGCTTCGACAGATAGCATTCAGTTTTGATCATCATTCTGTACACTGAAAAGCCTTAAAACCTAGTACTTCAAGAAAGCAGACTCAAATTTCTTACCTGGATCTATTCCATTTCAATGGCCGAGGTTCAATCCCTAAATCGTTCTATTCCCTGTCTTCTCGATATACACCATGTAATATGAATACTTTGAGCGTCGTTGTATTTTCACAATAAGCGGATTGAGATTACTTTTTATATGATATATGTTACTTATGTCCTTGAATGCAGTATTCATTCCCTCCAATGACTGCAAATTACATGTACAGTTATCAGAATCAAAAGTTTTTCTATTTAAGGCGCTCAAGGAGAAACCACAAAAATAGTTCAGAATTTGAAAGATCTCTGTAGTGCAGTTATTAACTCTTCAATTTCCATAAAAATAATCTTGGAATAGTGAACGACTGACCCTCGTGGTCCGGTCCTTCCCCGAACCCCGCGCATAGCGGGAGCTTAGCGCACCGGGCTGCCCTTTTTTACTGTGATTAGTTGCTGAAAATAAAACAACCATGCATCACTCTCTGTAGTGCAAGTTGTGTTTGTGGAAAAGAGAAATAGTTGGCATCTTGCCTTACATGGATGTGAACAGCTTTCGGGCCTTACCTGATATAGACACACTCTGCAGTGCAAAGTCTTCAATTTCTCTCGCTATTACTATGAGTGATCTTCAAGTAGCTAAGTACTACTAGTTTCTAACAATTTTATGAGTTGATTCGCATTTCATAGTCAGATTTAACTGTTAATTTTGCAGCTACATGGGAGAGCTTATCTGAAAATGTTACATTTCAAGATATTTTACGATTTCATAATTTTAAGGTGGAGTTTTACGTCAAGTGTAGCAAATATTCTGTTTCCGAATCAAATTAGAAGAATGGTTGGGAATCGTCTTCCTAATGTAATGTCTGATAAAACAAGGTAATAATAATTTTAATTAACTCAACTTTCTTAAATAAGTAAATCAAATTTCAAGTTATTCAGATCATTACAAATGAAAATAATAAAGGTCAAAATCAAGATAAATGTTGATCCGATAAATCATCTAATTTCATATATTAAAAGATAGAAAATTGCAATATCGGTTGAAAAATGTTGAAAAGTAAACTTTAAAGTTTGAAGTTTCATTTTCCAATAGTTAGAAGCTCCATGAAAACACATCACCTCCACCAGAAGATAAACTCTTTGGATTGGCGAATGCCACCAATATTTAGAGGTGTCTAATTTAGTCGAAAAGCAAAACGTGTGGCTGTTCGGGATAAATTGGCAAGCAAATTTCCTAATTCAGTCGAAAAGCAAAACGTGTGGCTGTTCGGGATAAATTGGCAAGCAAATTTCCCAAGATTCCATTTGGTAGGACTCAAAATCTCCAAACATAATTAGTAGCACAAACACTCAAGAACACTAACATGAACAACCACCACAAAATGTATGCAAAAGTTAACAATTTAAAAAACTCAAATCATTGATAATGATTACTATAAAATTAACATTTTAACTGCCAAGGGATTTTTACCCAAAGTCTATGTACTTTATCATCCAATATACTCCTATTATCCTAACAAAGAACATTGGAATCAAACTCCTCTTTTTTCCTTTGTTCTCTAGAAGTCTCTCTACAATGATAGGGAATGGAATTATATCTTATACGTACAAAAAGAGAACAAAACCAAAAAGAGTAAAAAAAGAGAGGCATGGAGATTTCAAGATTCTCTATTGCGTTCTCTCTTCCTATATCTCTAACGGACAAAAAGATACTCCTACAACTACAAGTGAAAAAAAAGAAAAGTGAATAAGAAGAAAAGCATCATTTCTTCAACTTTTTCTCACGTCTACTTTTTCCGGCAAGTCAAACACCGCCTGCTGCGGTGGTTGTGGCATTATTTTTCAGCCACGGAAATTGAACAGACCCCGGAAAGTTGTCGGGGAAACAATCTCCGGTGGCATTAGCGGCGAGTTCTTCTAACCCCTCAAAAAAGTCATCATCTGCAGGTTCCATGTTATCTAATCCCATATTAGAACTGCCAAATTCATCATCATCGTCTTCAAAAATGTCCTCTTTATCTTCCTTGCTGCTTTCTTTCTTCTCCGTTGCCGGAGAATGGCACGCCGGCGAAGATACCGGCGATGAGCTAGTTGGTTTGTTAGAGTCACTTGGTGTGCCAGCTTCGGAGTTCACCGGCTTCTGTCGGGTACTTCCAGCGAGAGAGTTCCGGTGAGTTGGCATAGGGTGGTTGTGCTCTGATGTGTAGGTGACAATGAACATATTCGGGTCGGATCTATTTCGCTCCACTTGTTTCCGGGCTGAACAACCCTTTGAGGTGCTACACCTGTAATATCCCCTGTTCAAACCAAAGAAATGAACATAAGTTTAATCTCAAAATTAAGAATACAAAATTATGTTGTTTAAAAAGGACTTTGTTTTTGTGTTTTAAGTAGCCTAAAATGTACTAAAAGAAAGTTATTAAGGAACATACCTTGGGTATGGAGAGCCTTTGATGGGTTTTTGTCCATATTTTCTCCAAGACCACATGTCAGAAGATAAACCTTCAGCTGGTACCTGACATACCTTCTTCAATTGGTTTTTCCTGATAAAAAGAAACGAAAATCCATATTAATGTGTGAAAAAAAAAAAACAGAAGCTGAATTCATGATATGGTTATGTGCTAACTGACAAAGGTCTACTCCTTCCATCCAGAAACTTCAAATATTTTACAGAGAATGAAATTAGAATGAAAAGAAAAGTTTAAAAAATAGTTAAAGTTACCTTCTTTTAGGTCTTGGGCTTTGAGTATGTGGAACACTAGTTGTACTATTTGTGGAACCATTTACAGACAGAGACTGCTTGGGTTGTGTTAGTACTCTTGTGTTTAGCTGATGAATATGTTGTTGTTGCTGCTGTTTTATTAGTGTTTGTTGGGGTGATAGATCTTGTAGTCCTCCAAGAACAGAGAGGGGTGATATGGGTATATTTTGAGGAGAAAGAGGTGGCTGTTGTTGTGGTTGAGATTTGGGGAAGAAAGGCTTGTAAAGATTATGCAACTCTTCAAAAGCAAAATTTGTGGGGTTGTCAAATCTTGACACAAACGGATCTTGAAAGCTAAAAAAGTTTCCATCTTGCCTTGGTTGGAAGCTGCAAAAAGTAGTAGTAGTGGTGGTGGTGGCGGCGCTGCTGGTGGTAGTGGCGGTGGTTGCGGCGATGGAACTAGCGGCGCAGCCTCTGACCACCGCCTGTAGATCCCAATCGTCTTCCATATTCTTTCTCCTTTTGCTATGGCCTTGACTTTTGGTTAGAGAGAGGAAGTGGAGAGAAAAAGAAGACAAAAGAAGGCGCTGACTTTGGCTAGAGAGAGAGATTGGGAAAGGGATCTGAGGAGAGGTGTAAATGAGTGGAATACATTTATCATTTATAGAAAGAGAGTGTGTGTATTTGCGATTTGGCTGGTTTTCATTACCTTACAAGTCTAGAGAGAGAAGGTGGGGGGCAACACCATTTTCATTTTGATTTCTATCTAACGTCTAGCTCTTTCCTTTTACCCATATTACTTGTTTTGTCCTCATATTTCAAGCTATGTGCCACCTAAATTTAAAGTTAAGTTTTACAGAGTGGTACTTAGATCGATTATGTTATATGGGATAGAGTGTTGGTCAATCAAGAACTCTTATGTCTAAAAGATGAAGGTAGCTAAAATGAGAATGTTGAGATAGATGTGCAGACTAATTTTACGAAAAATTACACTGTGTATATAAGTAAAATATTGATTTTAGATGTATAAATATATATTGAGCACCCTTTGTTGAATTTTTTTTTTACTTTTTTCAAGTTTGAACACCCTTAAAAATATTTTTAGCTTCGCCACTGGCATACCAGATTAGATAGAATTAGAAATAAAGTTATTCGGTACAAGGTGGGTGTGGCACCTGTGAATGACAAGATGCGGGAAGCGAGACTTAGATGGTTCGGGCATGTGAAGAGGAGAGACACATATACACGGGTGAGGAGGTGTGAGACATTGGCCCTGGAGGGCCTGATAGGAGGTAGACCAAAGAAGTATTGGGGAGAGATGATTAGGCAAGATATGACATTACTCCAGCTCACTGAAGACATAACCATGGATAGAAAGATGCGGAGGTTGAGAATAAAAGGTAAAGGATTAGGATAGGTCGCCTAGCGTTGTCCTTGTCTCTGACAGTAGCTTTAGTACATGAGTTAGTGTTATTTATATATCTTCGTATTCCTTGACTTTTGTGATTACTTGTTGTTGTTTTCATTCCGGTCTTCTAATTGAGTACTCAGTTCTAATTTTATATTATTGTAATTTTGCTTCGGTGTTTTAATTGGTGTGTTTGTTGCTACTCTTTCTTTTATCTTTTCTAAGCCGAGGGTCTTCCGGAAATAATTTTTCTGTCTTTATGGAGGTAGAGATAAGGTTTACGTACATACTATCCTACTCAAACCTCATTTGTGAAATTACATTAGGACTGTTGTTGTTATCCTCCTCATATTTCAAGCTATAAGTTTTCAAAGTAAGATTTATGTGCTGATTACAATTTCAAAATAGGTGATTAGTTGGAGACACATATTCTTGCAAGTCTAATTAATTAAATATCTGGTCAAAATAATGCTAAAATTTAAGAGATACTCTCTTTTATCTCACGAGTTTGTACTGTGTTTGGAAATAGTCGTCTCATGATTTACTAACTACAGTTTATAGCATATCACGAGTTTTTATTTCAGCAATAATATTATCCATCCGGTTGAACCTTTTTTACTTTTATGTTACTATGTAAAAAGAAACAGTGGGGAAGAATTTTGTTGAAGAAAATGAAAATGGTGTTTCATAGGTGTTGCTTATCTCTTTAATTTCTCTTTCCTAAGTTTTTCATATCCAAATCATAAAATTGTATTATTGGATAAGCAAAGCATTTGCTAGCTAACATGTCAACAACTTAACAATTGTTTAATTAAAGTGCTAAGACTTGGTTTAATTTGAGTAAGATTCTGAAAAGGGAAAAAGAAAAAAGAGATAAGGATTTTAAGGTTTGTTGGTTGGCATAAAAGACATAGTATTAGTTTAATCAAGATATTCAAAGGGGTTATCTTTTGTCTTTATCTTATTTTCTCCCACAATGATACTCACAATGGAAAAAACTGCTTTGTTTTTTGTGGTGGTTTTGGGGGTGTTGACTTTAAAAATTGTCAAAGGCTGGTGTTAGGGGTAGGGTGGTGGGGGTGATTTAGCAGATTGGAAAAGGTCCACGCGGTTTGTGTTTACACTCTCTCACATCGAGTCTCGTGAGTGCGTGCACTGACCGACAAAAAGAGAGAGAACACGTTAAAAATAAATTTAAAATAAAAGGAAAGGAAAAAAGGTGAAATAGGGTGCTCGTTCATGTATTCAAAGGTTTTTTCTTTTTCTTTATCGAATGTCCTATATCCGTATTTCGTAATGGCTCAATTAAATTTGAATTTGTGTTAGAAAATTATACAGAGAAAATACTTCCTAATAAACGCGATTACATATTCAGATCTCGAACTCAAAGCCTTTAATTAAGAATCAATAAATACATATCACTTTACCGGTTCACTCTGGCCCTAGTTACAGGGACGGAGCTAGCTCATTGAATACATGTTTGATCGAATCCAATCGCTTAGGTCTAATTCATGTAGTTGTCTTTAAAAATATATTAAATATGTATAAATTATTAATTTAGAACTCAGTGACTTAAAATAACTACAACCCTGAACCTATAAGCTTCAAATCCTAGCTCCGCCTCTACCTAATTGATCCGTCCATTCAAACCTGGAATATGCAATACGTATACAAAGATTCAATAGGTACATTTTTTGCACAATAGTAAGTTGTGTAATAAAAGATTAGTTACCTATTTTCACCAAGTATAATTTGCATATGCTTAAACTCGAATATACTATATTTTGTGAACTTTTTGACTATTAAATTATTTTTCATAGTTCAGTATTAGGATGTTGAAAGTAGTAGGGATGACGATGTTGAGATGTATGTGTGGGTGTACCAGGAGAGATAAGATTAAGAATGAAGTTGTTAGAGACAGAGTGGGAGTAGCCCCCGTGGAGGACAAGATGCGAGAGTCGAGGCTGAGATGGTTCGGACATGTTAAGAGAAGAAGCATTGATGCACCTGTTAGGAGGTGTGAGAGGTTGGCCATGGCGAGTTTGAGAAGAGGTCGAGGCAGGCCTAAGAAGTACTTGGAAGAGGTAATTAGACAGGACATGGCGCTGCTTCGGCTTACTGAGGACATGAACCTTGATAGGAGGGTGTGAAGGTCGAGGATTAAGATAGAAGGTTAGTGGGTAGTTTTTAGTTACTCACTGATAGTCTTAGTAGCACGCATGTCCCTGCATATTCTTAGATTTTTATTACGTTATGTGGTTTTGTTCGCCTCAGGTATTGTATCCCTTGTTGCTAGTATTTGGTACTACTTATCATTTATCTTTCTCTTTTTCTTTTCTCTTCCCTCTTCCCTCTTTCTTCCTTTCTTGCTATCAACTTCTTCTTATTACCCTTTCTGAGCCGAGGGTCTATTGGAAACAAGCTCTCGACCTGTTAGGTATGGGTAAGGTCTGGGTACAGATTACTCTCCCCATACCCCACCTGGTGAGAATATACTAGATTTGTTGTTGTTATTGTAGTTCAATATTAGCACATTAAAAGTATTATCCCATTTTCTGAATTGTGATTGGTTAATCTATTTGCATTAAGCTTCACAATAAAGACCAATACAGCCTAACTGCATTAGTGCATTTTGGCTGAAAAATAACTTAAGAAGTAAGCCATATTTAGGAATAAATTTATCTGAGTTCCGGAGAAAACTTCTTTTTGTAGACTGAATTTCCTATTAAGATCAAAGTTACTCCAAAAATAAAAATTCAGATTTACTAAAATTAGATAATTCTGACAAAACTTGCCAATATGTAGCAATGCGAAAAAACTGAAGTGGGTGGATAAAGTAAAAAGTTTATTTGAACTTGGTGCATGCATTTATGTTTATTTATTATAATTACATTATAAAGTGGAGGCAAGAACACATGTCATGCTTAAGTACTAGGACCTTATGTAAAAGACTGATATTATATGCTTATTATACGTATTTTTCGGTGGATGAATAAATGTGAAAAAGAGGGGGCAAAAAAGAGCAGTAACTTAGAAATTGCAAATTGATTATTGAGAGAAGAATCGACGGCTACAAGCACCTTTGACCTTTCACACTCGAGCGAGTACATGAGATAATGCTGAGGTGGCATGACACCTGTTGATATTATGACCCCACCACCCTTCACAAAGACAACTTTAAAGTTAAAAAACAACAGTAACGCGTGCACTATGCTACTTAATAGTATCCTATGCGATGAGATCAACGGTCATGATTCACTTATACGGTCGTGAAAGAAATTCATTTTTAAGAAGATTAGTATTTTCATTTACCTTATACTTATTCATTTTTAATGGACCTCATGCTACATAAAATTGAATAAGATATGTATTCAGGCTCACACGTCTTAATCTTAAAAAAAATAAATGAGATATAGTGAAAAACAAAACAATTAAGTAAGTGCATCGTATGTATAGTGTATTTAAATTTTTGACTGTGTAGTTCCATGGACCACCGAATTGTGTAGTGAATTAGTCTGGGAAAATGACATTGTATAGCCATTTTCAAAATAATAGCCAAAAAATAGAGTACTATCACTTTTAACTCGCGCCAGAAGCTATTTATATTTGTTAGCTGAAAAGGTGTATAAAATTTGTATAATTTCTATATATAAACATACAAAATATATGTGTGTATATATATATATACACAAAAGTATACAAAAAATTACATATTATCGGCTATTATTTTGAGAACGCCTATATAATGTCCTATTCCCTAAAACCCAATTAATTTTGCGTAATGAAGTTTTTAAATCTTTAACCAATTATCTAACAATTTATTACATGAAAATAACCATAATCCAGACGGAACAGCCCCTTTTTATTGAAACTTATGCTTACCGCATACATAATAGTATCTTATTCGCATTATGCTACGTGCATACTATAAAGAAGGGGAATATTTGCATGAACGAATTTATAAAGTAGAAGATACTGGAATTTTTATATTAGGAGAAGATATATAAAATTTCTTTTCTGAAAAGTTCAGGAATTGAATTAAATAACTTCAACTCAAACACTGGACACAGAATAAAAATAGAAGAGAAAATGTACAAGTTTTTCCAAACAATGAAGAATAGGTTCCAATTTCTTAAAATTTTGACACCTTAACTTTAACTTTAACACTTTATACTAAGAATCATGTAATATAACACTCTTTTTCATACTCCTGTCTCATTTTAATAATCAAACATTACCTTACGCCTAGAAACAAAATTCAGTGACCAAGATGTCAAAATTCAAAGATTAGTGTCGCGAATTTGAAAAAATCATTGATATCCATTTAATCTATTCTACGTACTTAATTCTCTATAAATTATATTAAAGTTTAGAAGTAAAATAACATGATTTATGCATGGAACAGTATTGCAGGCTAATCACAGGTATTAGAAATAGGAAGAGAGAACAAAAAACTGGTGATGGAGCATAAACATTTGACTCGTGAAAATTCAAGTAAAGCAAAAATATTATGGATCAAAATAAACAACTGTGTCCCCCAAAAACGTGTTAAAGAGCGCTACAATTTATTTCTTTGTAACTTGCCTTATAAAAGGGGGCTATTGAAATAGAGGGGGGACAGCTTTTAGTAACGGAAGTAAATCATTAATCAACTCGGAATAAATGCCCTTTTAATTTCTTCAAAGTTTCCAATGAGGAAAATTCGGCGAAACACATTCTAAATTAGCAAGTAGTCGTATAAATAAACAAAAGACAAAAATTGAGCAGATTAAAATTTGAAGATTAAAATACTTTAATAAATTCATAACAAAAATAGCAAAAAGCCTAGGGATTTTAGACACAGATAAGTTGAACTGGTCTTGAAAACCCTGCCTGAATCAACATGGCTCTCTTAGGTTTTTGCAGCAGCTAAGCCATAGGCGTTGGACCAGATATGTCGGCATACCTTCTTTTGAGTATGGTTTCTTTTGTCTCCCTTCTAATTTTGGATTTAACTTATATATATCGACACAAATATTAATACTATCAGTGCAATTTAATTTGAAAAGACCAAAAAATGAATTAATCTTTGGTTAAATTAGTTAATAATTTATTAAGATGGGTCAATTTTAGTTAGAGCTGATAATTCTAGATTTGTGACGAATAATATAAACAACAGTATACTTAGAATGAGATATAAACAATAAATGTGAATAGAGAAAAAGATTCACCCAATATTGAAGAGGGTGAAGGATTCCTTTCTCTAACAATGATGAATGACACGAGTAAAATAGAATATTATGCACTTTCTTGAATCTGATGAAAATGACAATAGAATAGTTCACAAAAAGGTTGAATCTTGGTGAAAAATAGTTCTTTGTATTTTCTCTGAGAGCTTATATTTTATCATATGGAATCTTCAATCCCTTTTTTCCCCTCTCCTCTTTCTTTCGATTTATATGGGATATTCCTAAAAAACCCTAAAAGTACAAATATAGAGGATATTCGGTAGAATATTTTCTCTGTGGATCCCAATATAAAACTAGCAGTTATTTCTAACTCTACTGCTCGACTTTGACCATGACTGGTTATCGAGTTGTTTGACTCATGAGATTACCGGTCAACCACGACCACACCACTCATTAACGATTTACGAGTTGCTCTCCTCGTCCAATTCTGCACGACTTGATCCTCAGTTTAATTTTGACACATACAAAGTTATTAATTTTATTACTCTATTCAGATTAGTATATGTTAAAATGATACTAAAATAAGTATCAATTATCGTTAATCAACTTAACCCGATAATTATGTAAAAAATAGAATTATAAACGATATTGTACAAAACTTTTTCTCTATATGTTTTCTTTATCTTGGGACCAAGCAAATGATCTCAAATGGAGTTGCTTGCACGAGCAAAAGCAGCAAATATGAAGATAATATTTTTTTTTTCAATAGCTATTAATTTTATCCATTTAGTTAGGGTATGGCCAAGTGGAGTTATTTCTGTTTTATATGTGTGCTTCATTGACAATAAAAATACTTTCTCCCCATCACGCTTCGTGGTCAATAAACAAAATGGGCGACTGATGGAGATGTATTTGAATTTCAATGGGAAGAAAAAGATAGACAAAAGAAATTTATTCCACATCATGAAGTAGTCAAATAAATGGGTTTGGAATTGGGGCATAATCGTTGTAACTTTGTTCGACTCCAACGTATGAATGTAAGGACTTTTAATTTTACTCAAGATCCTTTGATTTTCTATCTTCCTTTCCCAACTACTAACAGGTTGCAAGAAATGTGCTAATTTTTTTTTTTTATGATAAAATATAAAGCTTAATTTATCTTATTAGCTATTTAATTATGAACTTCTCTGATGAATTTAGTAGGGATGTTTGTAACGTGTGTGTTTAACAGATAAATGAGGTCACGACGCCTCCCAAGAAGTTGGCTAAAGAACATATGGATCAAGTGATCAACAAAAAATATATATATTTCAATTATCATTCTTTATTCTTTGAGGCAATCCACTAATGTTCTACCATGGTCGCTTTAAATAACTCACTTTTAGGCAAGAAGATAACAAATCGATAGAGACAGAGCAAAATGATATCAACATTTGTGATTGATTTATTAAATTATACATAACTTATATTATTAGAAAAATACATTTAATTTAAAAAATCCTTTCCATACATCCATAACGTGCAAAGTCTTACTTTCATCCACCTCCTACCTAGCTAAAGGTACAAATGTGGAGTAGTACACGTATTTAGTCCCTAACCAAACACAAATTCGATTTTCACAATTCCTCTAATTTCCTTCTCGCTGCTCAAACTAATTCAGTATCTTACTTAAAATTTTACCCCCTCTCTTTCATTTATATGAATCGCTTGACCAAAATTATCTCTTATCTTTTGGTAGGTCTAATTTTTTAAGGGCATTCGAAAAAATTTATAAAATTTGTATATAACATATAAAATGTATATACATACAAATTTTATATATTTTTTCGACTATTATTTTTACAACGGCTATACAATGTCATTTTTCCAACTTTATCTTCAAAACATAACTTTAAGCACTATTCGTCTTAATTTTTTGTAAAACATGAACACGTTTAGTCCAGCTAACAAAAAACACCCAAAACACTATTAAAACGAGTTTAAGAAAAAAATCCATATGGGCGCTGCAAGAATTTATAAGGGCAAAAGAAAAAAGTGAGATAAAACTGGTCCAACTCTCGTTCCTCAAATCTCCAAAATTGTGAATCCATAAGACTAGATGAATTCAGGATATATAAAGACATCTGTCAGTTTCGAACATTCCGTTGGTATGGTTATCAAGTTAGAAGCCTAAAGCCTTTTTCCAATTTAACTAGATTTCACATTTTTCTTTGTGTCTACTCAAACATTAATGCAAAACTATGGAGTAATAGTTTCTGTATTTAGTTAGGCCCATGGATGGACAAGGACATATGAGTAGACCGCCCAAGGACGAGGCCCATCCACCCATCTTCTTATTGCATGTCACGTCAACATATACACAAGATTAAGCTAACGTTTGGACATAGATTTAGTTCAAACCTTAAAAAGTCTTTAAAATTGTGTTGAAAAATAAATTTTGAAAGTTGAAACTGTATTTGAATATGCATTTTATTTGAAGAAAAGTTATCGTTTTGTGAGTGGAAGAAAAATTTCACCCAAAAACTCCCCTAAATCAATTTTTGAGAATTTGAAAACTTTTGAAGTTCTTTTTAATCAAAAATGAACATATTTCATAAACAAATAATATTTTTTAATTTTTTTTTTTTTTTTTGAAAAGTAAAACTAAAATTTATGGCCAAACGGAAGCTAAGATAAAGTAGTTTTCCCTCTAACTCCACATGTGTGTGTAACTTGCTCATATTGCTATTACGGTTCTGAACAAATGAGAAATTTACGGTAAATTAATAACAGATTAAATTCTCGTAATACAAAATTAAGTTGCATACAGGACTATACCACCACTGAAGCATTAGTTGATATGCCTCATTTGTTTTTTTTTTTAAGATTGATATTAGAATTTGAATACACATTTGAATATCAAGATATGTATTAAGATTAAGATATATGAATTTGAATGCACATCTGAATATTAAGAAGTGTATTAAGATCTGAATACTAAATGATTAAGACTGATTGATTTTTAACATCTGAATATATAAAATTTATTTTCTTTTGAAAATTAATAAACATAAAATTCAAATGAAATATTAATTAATCTAATATTATATCATAGTAGTTGCTAGTGGTGATGGCTAACGGTGGTCATTGTGAATGTCGACTAGAGGCAGTGGTTGGTGGTAGGTTTGATTGATGGTGGTGGTTCAGAGTAGTAGCTAGTGGTGATTAGCAGTGGTGTTAATTATGATTGAGGATGGTGGTGGTGAGTGGTGAAAGCTAATAATGCCGGGTGGTGGTGGTGAGTGGTGATAGCTAATAATGGCGGGTGGTGGTGATAGTTGTAATTGAGGAAGGTGGTGATGAGTGGTAGTAGTTTATAATGATGGGCAGTGCTGATTATGGTTGTTGACGATGATGGGACGGTTAGTTGTGTTAGTTGAGGTGGATGATTGTTGTTTGTGGTCAAGAATAATGGTGGGGATAGGGGGTGGTGGTAGTCGATTATAGTGGTGGTAGTGGTGGCAGATGGTAGTTGATAATGGTTGGCGGTGGCGACAATTAATAATGAATATGGATGCTAACATCTTAATAATATTAAGTCTCTATTATAGATCTTAATCATACATACCTATTCAGATTCATTAAGTGGTTCTGAAGTAAAAAAGACAAACACAATTACATGTCTGAAATCTGAATGATTAAGATTGATACATCCATTAAGTGCAAATAAATGAATCCTAAATACCTCCGCATTGACGCATTAAGCATTAGAGAGCAAGATTCACTAGTTAATACATGAATTTACCTTATAGTAAGCGATTGAATGTGTAATTTAAACTCCTAAAAAATTCATGAGGATCACGGAGAAAACTAGCTGAACGTATTGCCACTATAAGAGGCGTTAGTGCATTTGTCAATCACGTCAAATTGTTAGCTAGGAGTACAGACTACAGAGTACTCGAACTAAGAGGAAGGTTTTGGGCCTTTGTTTGTGCTTCCTTCATCATTATATGCGGTAGTGGCTTTCTTTCTGTCTCTTCATTTGCAACATCGGATTAATACACATGCAGATATTCACGTAGACACTTGCAGCTCAATTATTACACGAAAATAATAGGATACATGATGCTAGAGTTAACTCTAACTTGAATATTCAAATTACATAATACAATTATCTTAAAAAATACTTATTACAATTGAACTAAAATAAAAGACAGACACTTGAAACTGATTCTTTTATCTGGTTCATGTAGTTTCAGGTTCGCACATTTGAGTCACACAAGAATTACTTGTAAAATGCCTTGCTATTTTGCTCTCAACTCACGTTTAACTTTTGTTTTTGTGCATGTCTGTAAAATGAGAACATCCTGCAATATATAGAGTTAGTAGATCAAGAAACAATTAGAGTTCTAATGCTATTCTTCCTTAATGGAAGAGTCCTAGTTGTCATCAACTTCTAACTCCTCCCTTATATTGAATAGTGTTTTTTTTTAGTAAGTAGTCCTTCTCCTTATCAATTATGCAATATTTTCGATCAGGATATATTAGATATACCAAGTTAAGTTTATCTCTTTCACGTGCATTCCTTATGCTCGAACGTGTCTATATACACAAGGAATGAACCTGGTTCATGCATGAGCTTCCTTTGTCGATCTTCAAAATAAAACTTCACTTGGGCCAACACATTGTCCCGGGACTTGAAAGTATTGTCCCAATATTATTCTGAAAATAGGAGTACTATACTATAATAGGGAGTTGGTTTGTATACAACTCGAACAAGGGTACTTTAAAATTAATTATATTCTTTCGACAATCGAGATAAAATGTGTATTTTTAAATACAAAATAGAGAAAAACAAACAATAAAGATTCACATAATAGGTGAAAGACGGATGAAGAATAAATAGAGGAAATGTACACTGGACTTGGAGTAGTTGCGCTTATTTTTTTTCTTTATAAAATTTGAGTCCTTTAGTTTATTTCATTTCATTTGATGCAAACAAAAAGACCCTAAATATCCTCCAAGGAAAATGAAGATAACTACTACTCTGTGTTTGGATACCCTGTAAGGTTTGCAGGCTATTACACAGGGAAATATTGTTATAGTGGCTGCAAATTTCCCCTCGTACCAAAAAAAAAATGAAGATAACTACTACTTTGTTTGTCTCAAATTTTGTTTGGGTACTATAATTGTTATTAAACTGTATTGTTGTAAAATAAAACTATAATAATTTCTGAAAAATATAGAAACAATAAGAAACCTCACTAGTGCGGGATTAGCGCGGCCGCGCTAGTGGAATATACTAGGGACGGTGAGAAACCTGACTAGCGCGACCACTAGCGCGTGCTGAGCGCGGGCGCGCTAGTCCAGACATCCTTAGTTTTTTCTATGAAAAATAATATAAGAACAAACCGAGCACACTGAATACACAGTGTATCCTTAAGGAAATTATTCCCCTCAAGTACCCGAGGTGTTGGAATATATCCTCCCAGGATAGAACGATTTAACTCACCGGAGTGTTAGTACCAAAAACGCCGGTAAACAACGAACCACACGAAGGCTGTAAAACACACTGGAATATTTTGTGCAGAAGAAGAAGAAGATCAAAAAATTAAGTAAAAATTCTGGGATTCAAGGTATATTTATAGCCAATTTAGTATTGTTTCTGAAAAGGTTTTGCAACTTTTCAGAACAGCCATAGCTGTTGGAACATGTGTGAATCTTTTCAGAACAGCCATAGCTGTTTTGAGCAGGTATAAATATTGCGGGAAATATAAAAACGGATTTAAAATAATCCGAAAAAGAAAACGGGTAGGACTGGACCGGGTCGAGGGTCATTCCGGATTCGAAACTTTTCCATTAATTAATTAAATTAATTAATTAAATAATTTGAAAAGAATTTTGTCCAAAAAGATTAATCAATCAATCTTTGACCAAATCCGAATCTGAAGCCGAAGCCGGAGCCGAGCCGAGCGAGCGACGACGACGGCGCGAGGCTTGCCTTCTTCTCAACTCTTTAAGAGCTAGAAGAAGACCTTCTCTATATATACACATAGATTTTCTTTTCCTTCTTCTAATGAGGGACAAAGTGCACTAATTCAAAATTTCACTTTCCTCCATTTCTTTTCCCACCATTTTCCTTTCACTCTCTTTAAGCTACACCAAGCTTAAAATTAAGCTACACTAAGCTTAAAGACCAACAATCCCCCACCTGAATGGGGAATGGCTATAAAATAAAGGAATGCACGGACGTGTGTGTGTTTTACATGCAAGAATTAATTGCATCTGGATAAGTAAGTTTCCCTTTGAACTTTTCGTAGTGAACTTATATCGGATATACTCGGTCAATCGGTAGATTTAATATCTTTGAACCGTCGAGCTTTGTTGTATACCTAAACAACATAAGTCACACAATCAATCCTTAACCATCTATGGTTCTCACAGTTGTGTTCGTTTCAGTCATGGACACCGTCTGGTTTCATGAGTGCTTAGAGAATGGGCCTTTACTTTCATTCCCCTTGAAGCGGCTTACACTTCACACTCACATAGATGATTCCTAAACGTGTAATCCTAAAGACACACTATCTGGTCATATCCTTCCAGACTTAGCAAATCATTAAAAAGCTTTAAGCTTTATTGACTCATCAAAAAGCCTTAATGCTTTACCTTTATTTCTAAACATTGTCTTCATCACGAGAATGGGTTGAGTTATTTGACAATGTTGAACCGTCATTCATAACTTTGTTTGATCTCTTTGAACCTAGCTCTTGGGATCTCCAGCCTGCTAGGTAGAGCTAGCGCCATGATGACTTGTCCTAGGCCTTAACCCCATTCCCTTTGATGATCTTTCAACTGCCTCTCTAGATAGGCCTTTTGTAAGTGGATCCGACACGTTATCTCTTGACTTTACGTAGTCAATTGTGATAACACCACTAGAGAGTAGTTGTCTAACGATATTATGTCTCCGCCATTTATGGCGAGATTTTTCGTTATACATAACGATCTCTGCCCTGCCTATGGTCGCTTGACTATCACAATATATACAAATAGGTGCCAAAGGTTTGGGCCAAAATAGAATATCTTCCAATAAATTTCGGAGCCATTCAGCTTCTTCACTGGCCTTATCTAAAGCTATGAATTCAGATTCCATTGTAGAACGGGCGATGCACGTTTGTTTGGATGATTTCCAATACACAGCTCCACCCTTAACTGTGAAAACATATCCACTCATGGATTTAACTTCAGATGATCCGGTGATCCAATTTGCATCACTATATCCCTCGATCACGGAGGGATATTTGTTATAATGCAAAGCATAGTTTTGGGTATGTTTCAGATACCCCAAAACTCGTTTCATTGCCATCCAATGTATGTGATTGTGATTACTTGTAAATAGACTCAGTTTGCTAATAGCACATGCTATATCTGGTCGCGTATAATTTATGATATACATCAAACTTCTCAATACTCTAGCATAGTCCAGTTGTGAGTCACTTTCACTTTCATTCTTTTGAGGTGCATAACTCACGTCAATTGGAGTCTTGGCAATTTTGAAATCCAAATACTTGAACTTGTCAAGTACTTTTTCAATGTAGTGAGATTGTGATAATGCTGGACCTTGTGGAGTTTTGTGAATTCAGATTCCTAAGATCACATCAGCAACTCCTAAGTCTTTCATGTCGAATTTTCAAGCCAACATGCGTTTTGTAGCATTTATATCTACCATACTTTTGCTCATTATCAACATGTCATCAACATATAAACAAACAATGACTTCATGACCTGAAGCGTTTTTAATGTAAACACATTTGTCGCGCTCGTTGATTTTAAAACCACTTGCCAACATTGTTTAGTCAAATTTGGCATGCCATTGTTCGGGTGCTTTTTTAAGTCCATAAAGCGACTTAACAAGTTTGCACACTTTCTTTTCTTTACCAGGAACCACAAAACCCTCAGGTTGTTCCATGTAAATCTCTTCCTCCAATTCTCCATTTAAGAAAGTTGTTTTCACATTCATTTGATGGATTTCAAGACCATACACGGTAGCTAATGCCACTAACATCCTAATAGATGTTATCCTCGTTACTGGCGAGTAAGTGTCAAAGTAATCAAGGCCTTCCTTTTGTCTATAACCTTTGACAATACTTCTTGCCTTATATTTGTCAATAGTGCCATCAGCTTTCATTTTCCGTTTAAAGATCCATTTCGAACATAAAGACTTATTTCCAGGAGGAAAATCAACCAATTATCATGTATGGTTATCCAAAATTGATTGAATCTCACTATTGACTGCCTCTTTCCAAAATGCTGAATCAGAAGACGACATAGCTGCTTTAAAAGTTTGAGGATCATTTTCAAGCAAGAATGTCACAAAATTTGGTCCAAAGGAAGTAGATGTTCTTTGATGTTTTCTACGCCTTGGATCTTCTAAACTTGGAGTATTTTCCTTTGGTTCTTCCCGAGGTCGTTTAGGTCTTTCACTTAATGACTCACATTTAGTTTTATACGGATAAATGCTTTCAAAGATTTCAGCATTATCTGATTCCATTACCGTATTAACATGAATCTCGGGATTATCGGATTTATGGACCAAAAACCGACATGCTTTACTGTTTGTAGCATATCCAATGAAATCGCAATCTATTGTTTTAGGTCCGATTTTAACCCTTTTAGGTAAAGGAACTTGTACATTTGCTAGACACCCCCACACTTTGAAATATTTCAAGTTGTGTTTTCTACCTTTCCATTTTTCATATGGAATAGATTGCGTTTTGCTGTGGGGTACTATGTTGAGTATTCTGTTAGCTGTAAGGATAGATTCCCCCACAAGCTCTGCGGTAATCCGGGACTTACTAATAAAGAATTCATCATTTCCTTTAATGTCCGATTTTTCCTTTCCGTACTTTCGTTGGATTGAGGTGTGTAAGGTGCAGTAGTTTGGTGGATAATTCCATATTCCGAACATATTTATGCAAATGGAGATTCATATTCTCCACCTCTATCACTTCTAATCATTTTGATCTTTTTATTCAATTGATTCTCTACTTCATTCTTGTATTGCTTAAATGCTTNTAAACATGACAATATCGAGTGCAATCGTCAATAAAAGTAATAAAATAATTTTTCCCACCTCAAGATGGTATAGACTTCATATTGCAAATGTCATTATGAATTAAGTCTAACGGATTTGAATTCCTTTCAACAGACTTATAAGGATGTTTTACAAACTTAGATTCAGCACATATTCGACATTTCGATTTATTACACTCGAATTTAGGCAATACTTCTAAATTAATTAACTTCCGCAAGGTTTTATAATTGACATGTTCTAAATGAATATGCCATAAATTATTTGACTCCAACAAATAAGAAGAAGTTGAAATTTTATTCATAGTATCAACAACCATTACATTGAGTTTGAAAAGGCCTTCCATGAGGTAGCCTTTTCCAACGTACATGTCATTATTGCTTACAACAACTTTATCAGAAATAAATACACATTTGAATCCATTCTTCACTAGTAAAGAAGTAGAAACTAAATTCTTCCTAATAGTAGGAACATGAAAAACGTTGTTGAGCGTTAACACCTTGCCGGAAGTCATCTTTAGGAAAATCTTCCCATAACCTTCAATCTTGGCTGTTGATTTATTTCTCATGGAAATCTCTTCTTCGGGACAAGCAGTAGAGTAAGTCGCAAATGCTTCTTTGACAGCACAAACATGTCGAGTGGCTCTGGAGTCAATCCACCACTCCTTCGGATTTCCAACTAAGTTGCATTCTGAAAGCATTGCACAAAGATCATCAATGTCATCATTCTTCTCCACTATGTTGGCATGTCCCTTCTTCTTATCCTTTCTCGGGAAGCAAAAATCAGGGGCTTTGTGACCAACTCTTCCACAATTGTGGCAGTTGCCATTGAATTTCTTTTTGTTTTGCTCCTTAGTCTGTCCAGAAGACCTCTTCCTCTTCTTACTTTTTGGAGCAATTTCTTCAACAATATTAGCTCCCATGATCGTTGAATTTCCACGAGACTTATTCTCGGCTGTTTTATTGTCTTCCTAAATCTTGAGAAGAATTACAAGATCTTCCAACTTCATTTCTTTGCGCTTGTGCTTGAGATAGTTCTTGAAATCTCTCTATGAAGGAGGAAACTTTTCAATCATTGCAACCACTTGAAATGCTTCATTCACGACCATACCTTCAGCAATAAGGTCATGAAAAATAAGTTGAAGTTCCTGAACTTGGGTTCCCACCGTTTTGTTGTCTAACATTTTGTAGTCTAGAAACTTGGCAACCACGAACTTCTTCAAGCATGCATTTTCTGTCTTGTACTTCTTCTCAAGTGCGTCCCATAATTCTTTCGAAGTATTTATCGCACTGTACACATTGTACAAGTCATCCTTCTAAGTACTTAAAATATAGCCTTTGCAAAGAAAATCTGTCTGCTTCCACGCCTCAAAAATCATGAACTTTTCATTGTCCGGCATGTCCGTAACAGGCACTGGAAGCTCTTCACGAGTGAATTTATGCATACCAAGTGTGGTAAGCCAGAAGAACACCCTTTGCTGCCATCCTTTGAAGTTGGCTCCAGAAAATTTCTCCAGTTTTTCTACCGGTGGAAAAGTCGTCCGGCTCGACGAGGCTATCGTCGTTGCCGCAACAGTCGCAGAAGAATTTCCGTTATCAATTGCCATTTCTCACTGTCAACAACAGAAGAGTTCAATCAATGGGTAAACAAGAACAGTAAACAATACTGTAATTAAATTTAAACAGTATGTTTGAGAAGATAAAAACCGAAGTTTTTATATACAATTTCACAGAAAACGATGAAGTTTTTATGTTCTTCAAATAGTTTTCTGAATTTCAAAAATTCTTATGAAGTTTTTATATCTTCAAATCAGAATAGTAAAATTCAGACGGAGTAGAAAATACAAAGGTTTTTAATCTCCACAAACAGAATACACAATATAATAAAAATATAATTTCCTTAAGATTGTTATTAAATTGTATTGCTATAAAATAAAACAATAATAATTTGTGAAAAAATACAGAAACAATAAGAAACCTCACTAGCGCGGGATTAACGCGGCCACGCTAGTGGAATATACTAGGGACAGTGAGAAACCTGACTAGCGCGACCACTAGCGCGGGCTGAGCACGGGCGCGCTAGTCCAGGCGTCCTTAGTTTTTTCTATGAAATATAATATAAGAATAAACTGAGCCCACTGAATACACAATGTGTCCTTAAAGAAATTATTCCCCTCAAGTACCTGAGGTATTGGAATATATCCTCCCAGGATAGAACGATTTAACTCACCGGAGTGTTAGTACCATAAACGTCGGTGAACAACGAACCACTCGAAGGCTGTAAAACACACTGGAATATTTTGTGCAGAAGAAGAAGATCAGAAAATTTAGTAAGTACAAATTCTGGGATTCAAGGTATATTTATAGCAAATTTAGTACTGCTTCTGAAAAGGTTTTTGCAACCTTTCAGAACAGCCATAACTGTTGGAACAGGTGTGAATCCGTTCAGAACAGCCATAGCTATCTTGAACAGGTATAAATATTGCGGGAAATATAAAAATGGATTTAAAATAATCCGGGAAAGAAAACGGGTCGGCCGGACCGGGTCAAGGGTCAAGGGTCAAGGGTCATTCCGAATTCGAAACTTTTCCATTAATTAATTAAATTAATTAATTAAATAATTTGAAAAGAATTTTGTCCAGAAAGATTAATCAATCAATCGATCCAAATTCAAATCCAAATCCGAAGCCGAAGCCTAGCCGAGCGAGCGACGACGACGACGGTGCGAGGCTTGCCTTCTTCTCAACTCTTTAAGAGCTAGAAGAAGAGCTTCTCTATATATACACATAAATTTTCTTTCCTTCTTCCAATGGGACAAAGTGCATTAACTCAAAATTTCACTTCCCACCATTTTTCATTGACTCTATTTAAGCTATACCAAGCTTAAAATTAAGCTAGACTAAGCTTAAAATTGAGCTACACTAAGCTTAAAGACCAACTATCCCCCACATGAATGGGGAATGACTATAAAATAAAGGAATACACGGACGTGTGTGTGTTTTACATGCAAGAATTAATTGCATATGGATAAGTAAGTTTCCCTTTGAACTTTCCGTAGTGAACTTATATCGGATATACTCGGTCAATCGGTAGATTGATATCTTTGAACCGTCGAGCTTTGTTGTATACCTAGACAACATAAGTCACACAATCAATCCTTAACCATCTATGGTTCTCACGGTTGTGTTCGTTTTATCTATGAACACCGCATGGTTTCATGAGTGCTTATAGAATGGGCCTTTACTTTCATTCCCCTTGAAGCGGCTTACACTTCACACTCACATAGATGATTCCTAAACGTGTAATCCTAAAGACACACTATCTGGTCATATCCTTCCAGACTTAGCAAATCATTAAAAAGCTTTAAGCTTTATTGACTCATCAAAAAGCCTTAATGCTTTACCTTTATTTCTAAACATTGTCTTCATCACGAGAATGTGTTGAGTTATTTGACAATGTTGAACCGTCATTCATAACTTTGTTTGATCTCTTTGAACCTAGCTCTTGGGATCTCCAGTCTGCTAGGTAGAGTTACCGCCATGATGACTTGTCCTAGGCCTTAACCCCATTCCCTTTGATGATCTTTCAACTGCCTCTCTAGATAGGCCTTTTGTAAGTGGATCCGACACGTTATCTCTTGACTTTACGTAGTTAATTGTGATAACACCCCAATCCTTTTGATGATCTTTAAAGATCCATTTCGAACCTAAAGGCTTATTTCCAGGAGGAAGATCAACAAATTCCCATGTATGGTTATCCAAAATTGATTGAATCTCACTATTGACTGCCTCTTTCCAAAATGCTGAATCAGAAGACGACATAGATGCTTTAAAGTTTGAGGAAAATTTTCAAGCAAGAATGTCACAAAATCTAGTCCAAAGGAAGTAGATGTTCTTTGACGTTTGCTACGCCTTGGATCTTCTACACTTGGACTATTTTCCTTTGGTTCTTCCCGATGTCATTTAGGTCTCTCACTTAACGACTCGCATTCAGTTTTATACTGATAAATGCCTTCAAAGAATTCAACATTATCTTATTCCATTACCGTATTAACATGAATCTCGGGATTATCGTATTTATGGACCAAAAATTGACATGCTTTACTATTTGTAGCATATCCAATGAAATCGAAATCTACTGTTTTTGGTCTGATTTTAACCCTTTTAGGTTAAGGAACTTGTACGTTTTCTTGACACCCCCACACTTTGAAATATTTCAAGTTGGGTTTTCTACCTTTCCATTTTTCATATGGAATAGATTGCGTTTTGCTGTGGGGTACTCTTTTGAGTACTCGGTTAGCTATAGCTTCCCCCCACAAACTCTGCGGTAATCCAGAACTTATTAGTAAAGAATTCATCATTTCCTTTAATGTCCGATTTTTTCTTTCATGCAATTCCGTTGGATTGAGGTGTGTAAGGTGCAGTAGTTTGATGGATAATTCCATATTCCGAACATATTTCTGCAAACAGATATTCATATTCTCCACCTTTATCACTTCTAATCATTTTGATCCTTTTATTCAATTGATTCTCCACTTCATTCTTGTATTGCTTAAATGCTTCAATTGCTTCATCCTTACTATTAAGCAAATAAACATAACAATATCGAGTGCAATCGTCAATGAAAGTAATAAAATACATTTTTCCCACCTCGAGATGGTGTCGACTTCATATCGCAAATGTCAATATGAATTAAGTCTAAAGGATTTGAATTCCTTTCAATAGACTTATAAGGATGTTTTACAAACTTATATTCAACACATATTTGACATTTCGATTTATTACACTTGAATTTAGGAAATACTTTTAAATTAATTAACTTCAGCAAGGTTTTATAATTGACATGTCCTAAACGAATATGCCATAAATTATTTAACTCCAACAAATAAAAAGAAGCTGAAATTTTATTCATAGTATCAACAACCATTATATTGAGTTTGAAAAGGCCCTCCGCGAGGTAGCCTTTTCCAACGTACATGTCATTCTTTCTTACAACAACTTTATCAAAAACAAATACACATTTGAATCCATTCTTCACTAGTAAAGAAGTAGAAACTAAATTCTTCCTAATAGTAGGAACATGAAGAACGTTGTTGAGCGTTAACACCTTGCCGGAAGTCATCTTTAGCAAAATCTTCCCATAACCTTCAATCTTGGCTGTTGAGTTATTTCCCATGGAAATCTCTTCTTCGGGACCAGCAGTAGAGTAAGTCGCAAATGCTTCTTTGACAGCACAAACGTGTCGAGTGGCTCCGGAGTCAATCCACCATGTTCGATTTCCAACTAAGTTTCATTCTGAAAGCATTGCACAAAGATCATCAATGTCATCATTCTTCTCCACTATTTTGGCATGTCCCTTCTTATACTTTCTTGGTAAGCGACAATCAGGGGCTTTGTGACCAACTCTCCACAATTGGGGCAGTTGACCTTGAATTTCTTTTTGTTCTGCTCCTTAGTCTGTCCGAAAGATCTCTTCCTCTTCTTACTTTTTGGAGCAGTTTCTTCAACGATATTAGCTCCCATGATCGTTGAATTTCCACGAGACTTCTTCTAGTATGTTTTGTTGTCTTCCTCAATCTTGATACGAATCACAATATCTTACAACTTCGTTTCTTTGTGCTTGTGCTTGAGATAGTTCTTGAAATCTCTCCACGAAGGAAACAACTTTTCAATCATTGCAGCCACTTGAAATGCTTCATTCAAGACCATACCTTCAGTAATATGGTCATGAATATTAAGTTGAAGTTCCTGAACTTGGGTTCCCACAGTTTTTTTGTCTAACATTTTATAGTCTAGAAACTTCGCAACCACGAACTTCTTCAAGCATGCATCGTCTGTCTTGTACTTCTTCTCAAGTGTAACGACACGACCGGTTGTTTTGCCGTTATCGGACCCTGTTCCCCTAAATGAAACTTCCCATAGCGACTTTTTATGATTTATGACTTGCGGGAACTGGTGGTCCGGGATTCGGAGGTGTTTAGAGTGCTACAAGAACAATTGGTTCCTTAAGGTTTGCCTATAAGTCCAAGTTTGACTTCTTTTAACAGTTTGGGTAAATGACCTCGGAATCGAATTTATTTGGTTCCGGTAGCTTTGTGTGATGATTTTGGACCTGGGCGTATGTTCGGAATGGGTTTCTGATGACCCGGGAGCGTTTTGGGGCCCAATATTAAAATAAAAAGTTCCTTAAGTTCCTATTTTGGTTTGGGACGTGTTTTTGTGTTATCGAGGTCCGAACGGAATTCCGAGATCGGGATTATTTCCTCTATGTCATTTATGACTTGTCTTCAAAATTTGGTGTCATTCCGAGTTGTATAGGTTGGTCCGGCGCGTTGTTAGCGAAGTCTAGAAAACTTAAAGTTCCTAAGTTTGGTTCTTAGGGTTTTGAGGTGTGATTTTGAGTTTTAGCGTTGTTTTGGGTGTTCCGAAGGCTCGAGCGAGTCCGTATTATGATTTGGGACTTGTTGGTATATTTGGACGGGGGCTCAGGTGGGCCCAGGTGCCTCCCGGACACCACACGAGTCCAAAAACCAGCTGAAATAGTTGTTGGTGCACCTGTTCTGGTGTGACCGCAGGTGCGGTTGACCAGTCGCAAGTGCGGGACCCCTCCTGCATTGGCCAAACCACTTGGGTCGCACCTGCAAGTGCGGGACCGCAGCGCAGCTGCGACCCCAGTGGTCTGGCCAATTCTCGCAGGTGTGGACAAAGTTCCGCAGGTGCGCTCTCCACCACGTAGGTACGGGCCCAGGATGCCCAGTCCATTTCCGCAGGTGCAAGCCTTTGCTCGCAGGTGCCAGACCGCAGGTGCGAAAACACTGTTCAGACAGTGTGTTTTTATACACGGGTTTAATTCATTATTTCTCATCTTCTTCTTCCTTGGGGCGATTTCCACCATTTTTGAGGGGAAAACGACTTGGTTATTGAAGGTAAGTAAAATCTACTCTAATATTAGCTTCATGCATGGATTACTAGCTCAATTAACTACCTAAATTAGTGAAAAATCAAGAATTGGGTAGTAACCTAGAGCTTTCGATAATTTGAGAATTTACCCGTGAATTTGCTATGAAATCAAGTAAAAATCATATATTAATGATCCTTAGGCTTTGGGAGAGTGTTTCCTTCGAGAATTATTGGAATCCGAGCGTGCGGGCCCGGGATCGGATTTTGGGAACTATCCAAGAATGTTTAAGTATTGAATAAATAGGATAATTACCCTACTTTGAGCATGCATTGATATCATTGTACCATATTTGGCTAGTTGCGAGTCCTCGGGTGTAGAGTTCGGAGTTCAGGCGCATCCTTGGTCTGAGGGGTAGATTCGACACGAGGTGAGTCTCCTTTCTAACCTTGTAAGAGGGAATTTTCCCCATAGGTGTTACATATGATGTGTGTAATTTTTTGGGGGGCTACGTGCGTATAAAGTGACGAGAGTCCGTACGTGGAGACTATCATGCTATGTCGGGTAGTTTTAGGGCTCACACGCATGTCTCATGTGCCTTATATGCACCTTTGGTTGTTCTTTGAGCTGCCTATTTCTTGTTAATTGATATGGAAATGTGGAAAGTTGCACTTGAACTCCCCGTTGATTAATCCATGTTACAGGTATAGCCCCTACTGAGTTATTGATATTTCGGTATATATATATATATGTGTGTGTGTGTGTGTGTGTGTGTGTGTGTGTATGAGAGTCAGCACTCAAATCACAGGTATGATTCGCGATCGAGGGAAGCTTTATGATAAATCAATATAAGTGTGTCAGCACTCGAACAGCAGGTATGATGCGCGATCGAGGGAAGCTTTATGGTAATTGTATATAAGTATGGCAGCACCCGAGTCGCAGGTATGATTAGCGAGCGGGGGAAGCTTTACGTCTATTCAGTGTCTAGATATTTCCTTATGACTCCGATCGGTCGTCTTACCCTTGTGTGCGCTTGGCTATTTGGTACTGTTTCCATTGATATTGACTTGACAGATATTTAGGGGAAAAAGGAAAGTGTACATTGTGGCTTATTTTCAGTAGTTTCCTGGATTTCTGTATTTGATAGGTATCTGTTGCTTACTGTCTCACGTATCTACTGCATTTCGTTATATCCTGTTTTGCATTATTACTGCTGGACCTTAGTGA
This sequence comes from Nicotiana paniculata, assembly GCA_005239505.1. Lineage (NCBI taxonomy): Eukaryota > Viridiplantae > Streptophyta > Magnoliopsida > Solanales > Solanaceae > Nicotiana > Nicotiana paniculata. Next base: position 49,149 of record ML361232.1, read on the forward strand.
GCGTCATGTCGACCTCTCATCACTACCTCTTCGAGGTTAGGCGGGACACTCACTAGGTACATATATATATATTTATGTACTCGTGTTGCACTTTTGCACTTAATTGTACAGGTTCTGAGGTTGGTGCTTCTGGTTACCCGACCGGAGCTTGGCATATATTCTGGACCTGACTCCACGGTGAGCTGCCTCCCTTGGCGATTCTCATCAGTGCTATGGGGTTATCTTTTGTTCATTTCTATCTACTTCTCTCAGACAACAGTACAGTTTTGTATAATCTTTTTTATATTCTACTAGTTTGCATGTTGACTTGTGACACTAGTTCCTGGCACGCATATAGTAGACTCTTTCTTTTGGGACTGTATATATTGGATCATGATCATTTTTGATGTATTTACTTAAGTTAATTAATGTTTTCATTTTTATTTAAATGATCTAAGCTTAAAACTTTGGGAATATGTGGGGTTAGTATGTTAAATAAGGAAAATCTCACTAGTAAATAACCGTTGGCTTGCCTGACTCCGGGGTTGGGCGCCATCACGACCTGCGTTGGATTTTGGGTCGTGACAACATGGTATCAGAGCACTAGGTTCACGTAAGTCTCACGAGTCATGGGCAAACCCAGTAGAGTCTTGCGGATCGATACAGAGACGTTTGTACTTATCTTCATGAGGCTATAGGGTGTTAGGAAACCACTCTTTGCTCTTATTCTATCGTGTAGTCGATGACTTATTAATTTCATTCTCCTATTCTCTCACAAATGGTGAGGACGCGCGCCTCTAATGTCCCAGACCCGGGAAGGGCCGCTACCCCCGCTGGCAGAGGCCAGGGGAGGGCACCAGCCCGTGGTAGGGGACGAGGGCATCCCAGAGCTATTTAGGTCCCGCCACCAGAGGACCCTATTATATAGGAGCAGGATGAGGTGCCTCTAGAAGATCCTGCACCAGTAGACTTTATGACAGCGCCAGGCTTCCAGGTAGTCATGGGCCGTATGATGAGATTTATGGACACTATGTCCCAGGCTGGTTTATTTCCAGCAGATCCTTCCACTTCTCAGGGGAGAGGGGGAGCCCAGACCCCTACTGTCCAGGCTGCGGGACCGGCAGCTGCAGCATATCATGCCCCAGGTACACTGCCCATGGGTGGTACCCAGCCTGTAGTAGTAGCTCCGGAGTCCAGACCAGCTGCGAATGGCAATCAACAGAAGATGTTAGATAGATGGACTCGATTTCACCCTCCACTCTTCGGGGGTGAGCGAGGTGAGGATGCCCAGGAATTCATTGATAGGTGCAGGGATAGACTGCACAACATGGGGATCCTAGCATCCCATGGGGTGGATTTCACCATTATCCAGTTAGAGGGCAGAGCTCGTAGGTGGTGGCAGTATTATGTTCTCAGCAAGCCAGCAGATTCTCCTACTGAGACTTGGGAGCAGTTCACACAGATGTTCTTGGACATATATATTCCACCCTCTGAGAGGGAAGAGCTGCGAGGTCAGTTTGAGCGGTTAGAGCAGGGGGCAGATGTCCGTGACAGATTATGAGGCTAGATTTTCAGAGCTGTTACGCCATGCACTTATGATATTACCCACCGATGTTGAGAGAGTGCGGAGGTTTGTAGCAGGATTGCATCCAGATATTAGATCCACCATGGCTCGAGAGGTGGAGATGGGTACTCCTTATCAGCTCGTAGTGTAGATTTCTCGCAGGATCGAGGGTTATAGGTTGAGGAGCAGGGAGCAGTGTCAGCAGGATAAGAGGGCTAGGTTCTCAGGAGATTTCAGGGATGCCCCAGCTAGGAGCAGAGGTCGCTTTGGGGGGGGGGGTCAGCCCAACGGCCTTCTTATTCAGCACCTCCACCACCTCCCCGAGGTGTCCTAGTTAGGCCCCAGTTCAGTGCCATGCCAGAGCGCTCCTACCGTCCTCCATATATTCAAAGTTCTCCTAGTGGTTACTCCAGTCACCAGAGATCCTCCAGTTCCTATTTCAGTGCTATGACTGAGGGTTCACATTGCTCTCCGGCTATTCAGGATTCTTCTTCTTTGGGACAGCAGGATATGTCACTTGTGAGATGTTACAAGTGGGGGGATCTGGGCCATGTGAAGAGGGCTTGTCCCAGGTTTTGGGGCAAGATAGTGCAACAGGGTTATCAGTCTATGAGTTCAGCACCAGCAGTCCGGCCGCCTAGAGGTGGAGGACAGGTCGGCAGGGGTCGTCCTAGAGGTGGAGACCAGTCAGGAGGAGGTCAGGCAGCTCTTGTTCCTCTGGTGGAGCCCAGTTTTTCGGTACTTCAGCCAGATTCTATGATATTCCATCTATATCATATACAGTGGCCTCAGACGCCATGATCACATGTATTATCTCAGTATGTGGTAGAGAGGCTTCAGTATTATTTGATCCAGGATTCACTTATTCATATGTTTCAGCCCTATTTTCTCCTTTTCTGGATGTTCTCGTGAGTCTGTGGGATCTTCTATATATGTGTCCACTCCTGTGGGTGATTCTGTGGTGGTAGACCGGGTGTATCGGTCTTGTGTGATCACCTTCTGTGGGTTCGAGACCAGAGCCGACCTTTTATTGCTCGACATGGTTGATTTTAAGGTTTTCTAGGCATGGATTGGCTATATTATTATCATGTCGTGCTTGATTGACATGCTAAGACAGTTACTTTATCCATGCCCGAGTCACCTAGGCTGGAGTGGAGGGGTTCTTCAGTTACTGCAGCCAGCCAGATTATTTCATTCTTCAAGGCTCGACATATGGTCGAGAAGGGTTGTCTAGCCTATTTTGCTTACGTGCGGGACACCACCGCCGAGTCTCCGACGATTGATTCAGTGCCAGTGGTTCGAGAGTTTGCGGATGTTTTTCCTTCGGATCTTCCGGGCATGTCTCCGGACCGTGATATTGATTTCTGCATTGATTTAGCTCCAGACACCCAGCCTATATCTATTCCTCTGTACCGTATGGCTCCGAAAGAGTTGAAGGATCATCTTGAGGAGTTGTTAGCTAAGGGCTTCATCAGACCGAGTGTATCGCCGTGGGGTGCTCCAGTTTTATTTGTGAAAAAAAAGGATGGGTCTATGCGGATGTGTATTGATTACCGCCAGTTGAACAAGGTTACCATTAAGAACAAGTATCCCTTGCCNACATTTGAGATTTGTGCTCCAGACCTTACGAGAACAGAAGCTATATGCTAACTTCTCCAAGTGTGAGTTTTGGTTGGATTCCGTGGCGTTTTTGGGGCATGTGGTATCCGGAGAGGGTATTAAGGTTGATCCTCAGAAGATCGAGGCAGTTCATAGTTGGTCGCGTCCTACTTCACCTACAGAGATCAGGAGCTTTTTGGGCCTAGCAGGCTATTATCGCCGATTTGTGGAGGGTTTCTCTTCTATTGCAACTCCATTGACTAGATTGACTCAGAAGAATGCCTTGTTTTGATGGTCTGACGAGTGTGAGGTGAGCTTTCAGAAGCTCAAGACAGCATTGACCTCAGCGCCAGTTCTATTATTGTCTTCCGGTTCTAGGATGTACACAATATATTGCGACGCTTCACGCATTGGCTTGGGGTGTGTGTTGATGCAGGATGGGAGAGTTATTGCTTATGCTTCACGCCAGCTGAAGGTTCATGAGAAGAATTACCTGATGCACGATTTGTAGTTGGCGGCGATTGTTCACGCTCTTAAGATTTGGAGGCACTACTTGTATGGAGTGTCCTGTGAGGTTTATACAGACCACCGTAGCTTGCACCATTTGTTCAAGAAGAAGGATCTTAATTTGAGGCAGCGCAGATGGATTGAGTTGTTGAAATATTATGATATCACCATTCTTTATCACCCGGGCAAGCAAATGTGGTAGCGGATGCTTTGAGCAGGAAGGTAGAGAGTATGGGTAGCTTGGCTTATATTGAAGCAGAAGAGAGAATACTAGCCTTGGACATTCAGTCCTTGGCCAATCGCCTAGTGAGGTTAGACCTTTCAGAGCCTCATCGAGTTTTAGCACATGTGGTTGTTCAGTCTTCGTTAATGGGAGAGATTAAGGCCCGGCAGTTCTATGATCCGTGCTTACCAGAGCTTCGGGAGATGTATCGTGACTTGAAGCAGCATTACTGGTGGAGGCGGATGAACAAGGACATTGTGGAGTATGTGGCTAGGTGTCTTAATTGCTAGCAGGTGAAGTATGAGCACCAGAGGCCAGGGGGCCTACTTCAGCAGATGTCCATTCCTGAGTGGAAATGGGAGCGCATCGCTATGGAATTCGTGGTTGGGTTGCCTCGGACTTTGTGGAAGGTGGACGCGGTTTGGGTCATTGTGGATAGACTGACCAAATCAGCGCATTTCATTCCAGTAGCTACTACATATACTTCTGAGAGGTTGGCCCAGATCTACATTCGGGAGATAGTCCGGTTGCATGGTGTGTCGGTGTCCATTGTATCAAATCGAGGTCTTCAGTTCACTTCGCACTTCTGGATAGCATTGCATAGTGAGATGGGCACCCAGATATACCTCAACACAACATTTCACCCTCAGACTGATGGTCAGTCGGAGCGTACAGTTCAGATATTGGGGACATGCTCGGGGCATGTGTGGTTGGCTTCGGGGGTCAGTGGGACCAGTTCTTGCCTTTGGCCGAGTTTGCTTAAAATAATAGTTATTAGTCCAGCATTGAGATGACACCATTTGAGGCTTTGTATGGCTGGCGATGTCGTTCTCCTATCGGGTGGTTTGATCCTGGAGAGGCTAAGTTATATGGCACCGACCTGGTGAGGGATGCCTTGTAGAAAGTGAAGTTGATTCAGGAGAGGCTCCGTACAGCACAGTCCAGACAGAAGATTTATGCGGATCAGAGGGCGCGTGATGTATCATTTATGGAGGGAGAAAGGGTCTTGTTGAAAGTCTCGCCTATGAAGGGTATTATGAGGTTTGGGAAGAAGGGCAAGTTGAGCCCGAGGTTTATAGGTCCATTCGAGGTGTTGAGGCGAGTTGGGGAGGTTGCTTATGAGCTGGCCTTGCCTCCTAGTTTATCAGAAGTTCATCTAGTTTTTGATGTATCCATGCTCCGGAGGTACCACCCGACTTCTCTCATGTGGTTGATTTCGGCACTATTCAGTTGGATGAGAGGTTGGGCTACGAGGAAGAGCTAGTTGCTATTATTGATATACAGGACCGCCAGTTGAGGTCCAAGAGAGTTTCTGCCGTAAAGGTCCAGTGGAAGGGCCATCCAGTTGAGGAGGCGACCTGGGAGTCCAAGGAGGACATGTGGAGCAGATATACAAACATATTCAGCACTTCAGGTATGATTCTAGACCCGTTCGAGGACGAACATTTGTTTAAGAGGTGGAGAATGTAACGACTCGACCGGCCGTTTTGCGTTATCGGACCCCGTTCCCCTAAATGAAACTTCCCATAGCGGCTTTTTATGATTTATGACTTGCGGGGACTGGTGGTCCGGGATTCAGAGGTGTTTAGAGTGTTATAGGAACAATTGGTTCCTTAAGGTTGGCCTTTAAGGGCAAGTTTGACTTTGGTCAACATTTTGGGTAAACGGCCTCGAAATCGAGTGATGATTTTGGACCTGGGCGTATGTTCGGAATGGGTTTCTGATGACCCGAGAACGTTTCGGCGCCCAATATTGAAATAAGAAGTTCCTTAAGTTCCTATTTTGGTTTGGGACGTGTTTTTGTGTTATCGAGGTCCGAACGAAATTCCGAGAGCGGGATTCATTCCGTTATGTCATGTATGACTTGCGTGCAAAATTTGGTGTCATTCCAAGTTGTATAGGTCGGTCCGACACGTTGTTAACAAAGTCTAGAAAACTTAAGTTCCTAAGTTTGGTTCTTGGGGTTTTGAGGTGTGATTTTGAGTTTTAGCATTATTTTGGGTGTTTCGAAGGCTCGAGCGAGTTCGTATTATGATTTGGGACTTGTTGGTATATTTGGACGGGGGCTCAGGTGGGCCCAGGTGCCTCCCGGACACCACACGAGGTCAAAAGCCAGCTGAAATAGCTGCTGGTGCACCTGTTATGGTGTGTGACCGCAGGTGTGGTTGACCAGTCCCGCACCTGCGGTCCCAGCCTCGCAGGTGCGATCCCAGTGGTCTGGCCAATTCTCGCAGGTGCGGACAAAGTTCCGCAGGTGCGGTCTCCACTCCGCAGGTGCGGGCCCAGGCTCCCTAGTCCATTTTCGCAGGTGCGAGCCTTTGCTCGCAGGTGCGGTCCTCGAGCCGCAGGTGCGAAAACACTGTTCAGACAATGTGTTTTTATACACGGGTTTAATTCATTATTTCTCATCTTCTTCTTCTTCCTTGGGGCGATTTCCACCATTTTTGAGGGGCAAACGGCCTGGTTATTGAAGGTAAGTAAAATCTACTCTAATATTAGCTTCATGCATGGATTACTAGCTCAATTAACTACCTAAATTAGTGAAAAATCAAGAATTGGGTAGTAACCTAGAGCTTTCGATAATTTGAGAATTTACCCGTGAATTTGCTATGAAATCAAGTAATAATTGTATATTAATGATCCTTAGGCTTTGGGAGAGTGTTTCCTTTGAGAATTATTGTCCGAGCGTGCGGGTCTGGGATTGGATTTTGGTAACTCTTCAAGAATGTTGAATTATTGAATAAATAGGATAATTACCCTACTTTGAGAATGCATTGATATCATTGTACCATATTTGGATATTTGCGAGTCCTCGGGTGTAGAGTTCGGAGTTCGGGCGCATCCTTGGTCCACTATCATGCTATGTAGGGTAGTTTTAGGGCTCACACGCATGTCTCTATGTGCCTTATATGTACCTTTGGTTGTTCTTTGAGCTGCCTGTTGCTTGTAAATTGATATGGAAATATGGAAAGTTGCAGTGGAACTCCCCGTTGATTAATCCCTGTTACAGGTATATCCCCTACTGAGTTATTGATATTTTGGTATATATATATATATATATATATATATATATATATATATATATATGTACGTATGAGAGTCAACACTCGAATCGCAGGTATGATTCGCGATTGAGGGAAGCTTTATGATAAATCGGGTATAAGTGTGTCAGCGCTCGAACAACAGGTAAAATACGCGGTCGAGGGAAGCTTTATGATAATTGTATATAAGTGTGTCAACACTCGAATCGCAGATATGATTCGCGATCGAGGGGAGCTTTATGGAAATTATACATAAATGTGTCAGCACACGAGTCACAGGTATGATTCGCGAGTGGGGGAAGCTATACGTCTATTCAGTGTCGAGATATTTCCTTATGATTCCGGCCGATTGTCTTACCCTTGTGTGCGCTTGGCTATTTGGTACTGTTTCCATTGATATTGACTTGACAGATATTTGGGGGGGAAAGGAAAGTGTACATTGTTTCTTATTTTCAGTAGTTTCCTGGATTTCATTATTTGATAGGTATCTGCTGCTTACTGTCTCACATGTCTACGCATTCCGTTATATCAGGTTTTGCATTATTAGTGTTGGACCTTAGTGTGTGTCATGTCGACCTCTCGTCACTACCTCTTCAAGGTTAGTCGGGATACTCACTGGGTACATGTATATTTATGTACTCATGCTGCACTTCTTTACTTAATTGTACAGGTTTTGAGGTTGGTGCTTCTGGTTACCCGACCGGAGCTTGACGTATATTCTGGACCTGACTCCACGGTGAGCTGCCTCCTTTGGCGATTCTCAGCAGTGCTATGGGGTTATCTTTTGTTCATTTCTGTCTACTTCTCTCAGACATCAGTATAGTTTGTATAATCTTTTGTATATTTTACTAGTTCGCTTGTTGACTTGTAACACTAAATCCTGGCACGCACATAGTAGACTCTTTATTTTTGGACTGTATATATTAGATCATGATCATTTTTGCTGTATTTACTTAAGTTGGTTAATGTTTTCATTTTTCTTTAAATGATCTAAGCTTAGAACTTTGGGAATATGTGGGGAATAGTTCTATTATGTCATTTATGACTTGCCTGCAAAATTTGGTGTCATTCCGAGTAGCATAGGTCGGTTCGGCGCGTTGTTAGCGTAGTCTAGAAAACTTAAAGTTCCTAAGCTTGGTTCTTGGGGTTTGAGGTGTGATTTTGAGTTTTAGCATTGTTTTGGGTGTTCTGAAGGCTCGAGCGAGTCCGTATTATGATTTGGGAATTGTGGTATATTTGGACGAGGGCTCGGGTGGGCCCAGGGGCTTCCCGGGCACCCAACGGGGCTAAAAATCAGCTAAAATAGCTGCTGGTGCACCTGTTCTGGTATGACCGCAGGTGCGGTTGCCCAGTCGCAGGTGCGGGACCGCTCTTGCGGTCCCAAGCATCGTAGGTGCGACCCCAGGTGAGGTACCCCTTTCTCGGAGGAGCGAAACCGCTGGTGCGGTCATCCCTCCGTAGGTGCGACCCCAACCCCACTCACCTAGTTTCCGCAAGTGCGAGCCCCAGCTCGCAGGCGTGAGACCGCAGGTGCAGAACCCCTGTAGGCCAGGCAGTGTGTTTCCTTTAAATCACGAGATTTCACCCCTTTCTTTCATTTTTCACCACCATTAGAGACTTGGGAGCTTGGGGAAAGAGGTTCCACGACCTAATTTCTAAAGAGGTAAGTAAATTCCACTCTAACACTAGTTTCAAACATGAGTTACTAGTTAAACTCCCTACTAAATCATTGAAAATCAAGAGTTGGGTAGTAAATTTAGGGTTTTTGAGAAATTGGTGAATTGCCCATTTATTTCCATGAATTCAAGTAGAAGCCACATAATAACGATCCTTAGGCTATGGGTAAGTGATTCCTTCGAGAGTTTTCGGAATTCGAGCGTGCGGGCCCGGGGTTGGATTTTGTGAATTCTTCAAGAATGTTAAATTATTGAATAAGTAGGATAATTTCCCTACTTTGAGCATGCATTGATGTTATTGTACCATATTTGGCTAGTTGCGAGTCCTCAGGTGTAGAGTTCGGAGTTCGGGCGCATCCTTGGTCCGAGGGGTAGACTCGGCACGAGGTGAGTCTCATTTCTAACCTTGTAAGGGGGAATTGTCCCCCTAGGTGATTTAAATGCGATACGTGATAATTTGTGGGGGCTGCGTACGTACAAAGTGACGAGATTCCGTACATAGCGACTATTACTATTATGTCCGGGTAGTTAGGCCCACATCATGCCTTGTGTTTTACTTGATATGAACTATATGCGTAATGAATTAACGTTACATGTTGCTTATGTACCCAAAGTTATGAAATTTGAGAAAAACTTGTAAGAAATTGTTCACGGAAAAATATTCTCTTTTAAAAAGGAATAATGTATGTGCATGTGACCGAATCACAATTTACATTCCGCGAGCGGAGTGTGATTTCCCCCACTCTTATGGGAACGGGTCGTACGCCACGGCGGAGAGAGATGCACTTTTGGTACGGGCCGTTCGATCCTCGGCAGTGCATACAGAGGTTGAGAGATGCACTTTTGGTACGGGATGTTCGATCCTCGGCAGTGTGTAGAGAGGTTGAGAGATGCACTTTTGGTACGGGCCATTCGATCCTCGACAGTGCATAGATGTGAGTACTTTGTGGAGAGGTGCACTTTTGGTACAGGTCGTTCTATCCTCGGCAGTGCACGGGCTTGACTACCTTATGACTCCGGCCGGTTGTCCTTACCCTGCATGCGTATGATTTATTTGCTTCTAAATTCATGAATATTGATCTGGCAGATATTTGGGGAAAAAGTGAAGTGGTAATTGTTTTATTTATTCCCAGTATTCTTCCTGGATTTCAGTATCTTACATATATACTTGTTGCCTCATTGTCTTTACATGCCTACTATTTCCATTACATCCTGTTACATTATACTGTTGGACCTTAGTGAGTGTCATGTCGACCTCTCGTCACTACCTCTTCGAGGTTAGGCGGGATACTCACTGGGTACATATATATTTATGTACTCATGTTGCACTTCTGTACTTAATTGTACAGGTTCTGAGGCTGGTGTTTCTGGTTATCCGACCGGAGCTTGACATATATTCTGGACCTGACTCCACAGTGAGCTTCCTCCCTTGGCGATTCGCAGCAGTGCTATGGAGTTATATTTTGTTTATTTCTGTCTACTTCTCTCAGACAGTAGTACAGTTTGTATCCTATTTGTATATTCTACTAGTTCGCATGTTGACTTGTGACACTAGTTCCTGGCACGCACATAGTAGACTATTTATTTTGGGAATGTATATATTGGATCATGATCATTTTGGCTGTATTTACTTAAGTTGGTTAATGTTTCCGCTTTTATTCAAATGATCTAAGCTTAAAACTTTGGGAATATGTGGGGTTGGTATGTTAAATAAGGAAAATCTCACTAGTAAACAGATGTTGGCTTGCCTGATTCCGGTGTTGGGCACCATCGTGACCTGTGTTGGATTTTGGGCCGTGACAACATGGTATCAGAGCACTAGGTTCACGTAAGTCTCACGAGTCACGGGCAGACCCAGTAGAGTCTCGCGGATCGGTACGAAGACGTCTGTACTTATCTTCAGGAGGCTACAGGGTGTTAGGAAAACTCTCTTTATTTATATTCTATTGTGCAATAGGTGAAGTACTTAAACTCATTCTTCTATTCTCTCACAGATGGTGAGTATGTGTGCATCCAATGTTCCTGATCCGGGAGATGCCGCTATCCCCGCCGCCCGAGATCGTGGTAGAGGCAGGGGAAGGGCACCAACCCGAGGTAGGGGACGAGGGCGTCCCAAAGCTATTCCAGTTGCACCACCGGGGGATCCCATCTTAGAAGAGCAGGACGAGGTGCCTCCAGTAGATCCTTCTCCAGCAGACTTCATGACAGCGCCAGGCTTCCAGGAGGCTATGGGCTGTATGATGAGATTCATGGACACCATGTCCCAAGCTGGTTTATTTCCAGCAGATCCTGCCACTTCACAGGCGGAAAGGGGAGTGCAGACCCCTACCGCCCAGGCCGCAGGACAGGCAGTTGCAGCACATCATACCCCGGGTACACTACCCATGGGTGGTACCCAGCCTGTAGTAGCAGCACCAGAGCCCAGACCAGCTGCGGATGGCAATCAGTAGAAGATGTTAGCCAGATGGACTCGATTGTGCCCTCCAGTCTTGCAGGGTGAGCGAGGTGAGGATGCCCATGACTTCATTAATATGTGCAGGGATAGACTGCACAACATGGGGATCCTAGCATCCTATAGAGTGGATTTCACCACATTCCAGTTAGAGGGTAGAGCTCGCAGGTGGTGGCAGTCTTATATTCTCAGCAGGCCGACAGATTCTCCTACTATCACTTGGGAGCAGTTCACACAGATGTTCTTGGACATATATATTCCACCCTCTGAGATGGAAGAGCTGCAGGGTCAGTTTGAGCGGTTAGAGCAGGGGCAGATGTCCGTGACAAATTATGAGGCCAGATTTTCAGAGCTATCACGCCATGCACTTATGATATTACCCATAGATGCCGAGAGAGTGCGTAGGTTTGTAGCAGGGTTGCATCCAGGTATTAGATCCACCATGGCTCGAGAGGTGGAGATGGGTACTCCTTATCAGCTCGTAGTGGAGATCGCTCGCAGGATCGAGGGTTATCGGTCGAGGAGTAGGGAGCAGGGTCAGCAGGATAAGAGGGCTAGGTTCTCAGAAGATTTCAAGGATTCCCCAGCTAGGAGATAAGGTCACTTTGGGGGTGGTCATCCCAACAAGACTTCTTATTCAGCCCATCCACCACCTCCCCGAGGTGTTCCAGTTAGGCCCCAGTTCAGTGCCATGCCAGAGCGCTCCTACCGTCCTCCAGCTATTCAGAGTCCTCCTAGTGGCTTCATCAGACCGAGTGTATCACCGTGGGGTGCTCCAGTTTTATTTGTGAAGAAGAACGATGGGTCTATGCGGATGTGTATTGATTACCGCCATTTGAACAAGGTTACCATTAAGAACAAGTATCCCTTGCCGCGCATCGATGATATGTTTGACCAGTTACAGCGTGCTCGCATGTTTTCTAAGATTGATTTAAGGTCGGGTTATCATCAGTTGAAGATTCGGGCCTCGGATGTTCCGAAGACTGCATTTTGTACCAGATATGGCCATTACGAGTTCCTAGTGATGTCCTTCGGCCTGACTAATCCCCCATCAGATGTTCATGGATTTGATGAATAGGGTGTTCAGGCTGTATATTGATTCCTTCTTCATTGTCTTCATTGATGACATTTTGATCTATTCGCGGAGCCTGGGTGAGCACGAGCATCATTTGAGAGTTGTGCTTCAGACCTTGCGAGAGTAGAAGCTATATGCTAAGTTCTCCAAGTGTGAGTTATGGTTAGAGTCTGTGGCATTTCTGAGGCATGTGGTATCCAGAGAGGGTGTCAAGGTTGATCCTCAGAAGATTGAGGCAGTTCAGAGTTGGCCGCGTCCTACTTTAGCAGGATCTTTCTGGACCCAAACCGATGGGCCGCGACGGGCACCCGGTACCTTAATCGACCGACTACCAACGTAACTTATCATTTTTACTACATCATCATATACCCATGACATACGGGCCTAATAGGCCAGCATAATCATTTATAAACTCAAAACATAGGCCGACAAGTCCGTACAGTCTTCCACGTATACAACATATGTCTACAAGCCTCTAAGAGTACATAATTGTCAAAAAGGTCGGGATAGAGTCCCGCCATACCAAACAATACCCGTCTAAATCATACTAACCAAACAAGCGACTCTGAACCAAATGGAGCGCACCAACATCTTCCGCTTAGCTAATAGCCTACTTGGAGGGCTCTCGACCTGTCTATCGGGACCTGAGGGTATGAAACGTAGCGTCCCCAGAAAAAAGGGACGTCAATACGAATAATGTACCGAGTAGGTAAGGCACATAAATAAGTACATAACAGACAGGGAAGAAATATAGAGCGCATGACTCAACCTGTAAGCCTGAATAGCTTTGTAAATTATAAATTACTTTTAGCGTCATACATATGCATATGAATGTCATGTCGTGCATAGGTACATGTTTCATAATATCATCAGCCTCTGAGGGCATCCCATCATATCATATCATATCGGCCACTGTGGTCAAAATCATCATCGTATACCAGCTGATCAGGTGGTGGTGCGTATATAACGTCATAACCTTTCCCATATCCCAAATACATATATATACATACATATATACGCGTATATAATACCGTTTGAACCATATTTCATCCACTATGGGCAACATCATCATCATATACCAACTGATCAGGTGGCGGTGCGTATATAACGCCGCAACCTTTTCCCATATCCCATATACATATATTTACATATATACGCGTATATAACACCATCTGGTCATGGCTTAATGCACATGAATGCAAGTCATGAAAAGTACGTTAATAAAATCTTTCGGAGCTTCATAAGGCCATTTTGCCTTTGAGTAATATCATAAAGTAAACTCTTTTCAACTTTCATATTTTTATGAGACCCATGAACATATGATAAAATATTATGACACATGGAAATTCAAGAACATAGATATCTCTAATACTTCTATGAATAGAGTCATTTATGGAATTTGTGCATTTGCACGTTTCGTTCGTATCACATGGATCATGCCAAAAGAAAGAAAGGATAGCCTTAACATACCTGAACCGATTCTCTTAAAATTTCTCTAACACCGTTGACTGCGACAACGCGGATTATACATCAGTGTGTAGTGCAACGCAAAATGGCACTCACACCAGGTCGGCTTTCTAGAGGTACTCAAGTGCTCAGTTTCACCTCTTGGATGGTAAAAATAGAATCAATATATAATACTTCTATATCTACTTCCTTTTCTTCATGAGCCGTCTTAGCCAAATAGCAGTAAAGAAATATAGTAAACTTCCTTCTTATGCTTTTGATTTAAGCAAATCGGGTAGAAGAATCTGACAACCTCTTATCTCTCAAATCTTAAATTGCTCCAAATTAGCATAAAAGTGCTGAAAAGTCAATGTCTTGGATTCAACTTCTTTAAGGCAATTTTATCAAAATGGTTAGTGGTCTAGTCTTATACTGGCGATAAATATCCCTTTTTCCATGTTCATTTTGATCATGCCACATATCCATTATAACCAAGAGTCATTGTTTTGGGGTGGTTCCATGCTGCCACATTGGGGTGGGGGTGGGGGTGGGAAATTATCCTTATCCCATAATCAATTAATTAATTTGGTAATATTCCGCTATCCGATAATTAAACAATTGCCCGCATAATCAAGAATTGTCTCAAATTACTTACAATTTTACTTTTTAAAGTATATATATATATATATATATATCCTACTATCATGGTCAAATAGTATATTGTATGGTACTAGTCCATAAATATCAAATATTTTAGCTCGGGCCGATTTTATCCCAAAATACCAAATCTCAACGGAATTCATTTCCTTCGATTTGCTTACGCTCTCACCTTCACGAACTTACTCATCACTTGTTTGAAATAGCATAATCCTTATAATCTCCAAATAATCTTTTCCTTGGACTGATGTCTATTACCTTACAACAAATTCAACGTACAATACTACAGGGTGCCATATCATCGTAATTTAATACTGCGAGACGTAATATCAACGTAATATTGCGGGGTGTAACAGGTAGCTTGACTTATATTGCAGCAGAGGAGATACCTCTAGCCTTGGACATTCAGTCCTTGGCCAATCGCCTAGTGAGGATAGACCTTTCATAGCCTCGCTAAGTTTTAGCACATGTGGTTGCTCAGTTTTCGTTATTGGGGAGATTAAGGCCTGCCAGTTCTATGATCCGTGCTTAGCAGATCTTCGGGAGACAGTGGCTCAGGGTAGGGCCAAGGAGGCTACTATTGGCGAGGATGGTGTTCTGAGACTTCAAAGCCGCTTATGTGTTCCTAATGTTGATGACCTGAGGGAGAGGATTCTAGAGGAGGAACACAATTCTCGATATTCTATTCATCCTGGTGCTAGAAGATGTATCGTGACTTGAAGCAGCATTTCTGGTGGAGGCGGATAAACAAAGACATTGTGGAGTATGTGTGACTAGGTGTCTTAATTGCCAGCATGTGAAGTATGAGCACCAGAGGCCAGGAGGCCTACTTCAGCAGATGCCCATTCCTGAGTGAAAATGGGAGCGTATCGCTATGGACTTCGTGGTTGGGTTGCCTCGGACTTTGCGGAAGGTTGACGCGGTTTGGGTCATTGTGGATAGACCGACCAAATCGGCGCATTTCATTCTAGTATCTACTTCATATACTTCTGAGAGGTTGGCCCAGATATACATTCGGGAGATAGTCCAGTTGCATGGTGTGCCTGTATCCATTATATCAGATTGAGGTCCTCAGTTTACCTCGCACTTTTGGAGAGTATTGCATAGTGATATGGGCACCTAGATAGACCTCACCACAGCATTTCACCCTCAGACTGATGGTCAGTCGGAACATACAGTTCAGATATTGGAGGACATGCTCAGGGCATGTGTGATTGACTTCGGAAGTCAGTGGGACCAGTTCTTGCCTTTGGCCGAGTTTGCTTACAATAATAGTTATCAGTCCAACATTGAGATGACACCATTTGAGGCTTTGTATGGTCGGCGATGTCGTTCTCCTATCGGGTGGTTTGATCCTGGCGAGGCTAAGTTATATGGCACCGACCTGGTGAGGGATGCCTTGGAGAAAGTGAAGTTGATCCAGGAGAGGCTCCGTACATCACAGTCCAGACAGAAGAGTTACGCGGATCAGAGGGCCCGTGAGGTATCATTTATGGAAAAAGATAAGGTCATGTTGAAAGTCTCGCCTATGAAGGGTATTATGAGGTTTGGGAAGAAAGGCAAGCTGAGCCCGAGGTTTATAGGTCCATTCGAGGTATTGAGGCGAGTTGGGGAGGTTGTTTATGAGTTGGCCTTGCCTCCCAATTTATCAGGAGTTCATCCAGATTTTCATGTGTCCATGCTCCGGAGGTACCGCGTCGACTTCTCCCACGTGATTGATTTCAGCACTATTCAGTTGGATGGGAGGTTGGGCTACGAGGAGGAGCCAGTTGCTATTATTGATAGACAATGCCGCCAATTAAGGTCCAAGAGAGTTTCTGCCGTAAAGGTCCAGTGGAAGGGCCAACCAGTTCAAGAGGCGACTTGGGAGTCTGAGGAGGACATGCAGAGCAGATATCCACATCTTTTCATCACTCCAGGTACGATTCTAGACCCGTTCGAGGACGAACGTTTGTTTAGGAGGTGGAGAGTGTAACGAACCGATCGGTCGTTTTGCGTTATCGGACCCCGTTCCCCTAAATGAAATTTCCCATAGCGGTTTTTTTTATGATTTATGACTTGCGGGGACTGGTGGTCCGGGATTCGGAGGTGTTTAGAGTGCTATAGGAACAATTTGTTCCTTAAGATTGGCCTTTAAGGCCAAGTTTGACTTTGGTCAACATTTTGGTAAACGACCTCGGAAACGAGTTTTGTCGGTTCGGGTAGCTTCGTGTGATGATTTTGGACCTAGGGCGTATGTTCGGAATGGGTTTCTGATGACCTGGGAGCATTAGTTCCTATTGTGGTTTTGGACGTGTTTTTGTGTTATCGAGGTCTGAACAAAATTTGGAGACCGAGAATAGTTCTGTTATGTCATTTATGACTTGCCTGCAAATTTTGGTGTCATTTCGAGTAGTATAGGTCGGTTCGGCGCGTTGTTAGCGAAGTCTAGAAAACTTAAAGTTCCTAAGCTTGGTTCTTGGGGTTTTGAGGTGTGATTTTGAGTTTTAGCAGTGTTTTGGGTATTTCGAAGGCTCGAGCGAGTCCGTAATATGATTTGGGACTTGTGGTACATTTAGACGAGGGTTCGGGTGGGACCAGGGGCCTCCCGATCACCTAACGAGGCTGAAAACCAGCTAAAATAGCTGTTGGTGCACCTGTTCTGGTGTGACCGCAGGTGCGGTTGCCCAGTCGCAGGTGCGGGACCGCTCCTGCGGTCTCAAGCATCGCATGTGCGACCCCAGGTGAGGTCCCCCTTTCTCAGAGGTGCGGACACATGTCCGCAAAACTGGTGCAGTCATCCCTCCATAGGTGCGACACCAGCCCAACTCGCCCAGTTTTCGCAGGTGTGGTCCTCGAGCCGCATGTGCGGAACCCCTGTAGGGCAGGCAGTGTGTTTCCTTTAAAACACGGGATTTCACCCCTTTCTTTCATTTTCCACCACCATTAGAGACTTGGGAGCTTGGGGAAAGAGTTTCCATGACCTAACTGCTAAAGAGGTAAGTAAATTCCACTCTAACACTAGTTTCAAACATGAATTACTAGTTAAACTCCCTACTAAATCATTGAAATTCAAGAGTTGGGTAGTAAATTTAAGGTTTTTGAGAAGTTGGTGAATTACCCATTTATTGCCATGAATTCAAGTAGAAACCACATAATAACGATCCTTAGGCTATGGGTAAGTGATTCCTTCGAGAGTTTTCGAAATTCGAGCGTGCGGGCCCGAGGTTGGATTTTGTGAATTCTTCAAGAATGTTAAATTATTGAATAAGTAGTATAATTTCCCTACTTTGAGCATGCATTGATGTTATTGTACCATATTTGGCTAGTTGCGAGTCCTCAGGTGTAGAGTTCGGAGTTCGGGTGCATCCTTGGTCCGAGGGGTAGACTCGACACGAGGTGAGTCTACTTTCTAACCTTGTAAGGGGAAATTGTCCCCCTAGGTGATTGAAATGCTATATGTGATAATTTGTGGGGGCTACGTACGTACAAAGTGACGAGAGTCTGTACGTAGCGACTATTACTATTATGTCCGGGTAGTTAGGCCCACATCATCCCTTGTGTTTTACTTGATATGAACTATATGCGTAATGAATTAATGTTACATGTTGCTTATGTACCCGAAGTTAAGAAATTTGAGAAAAACTTGTAAGAAATTTTTCACGGAAAAGTATTCTCTTTTAAAAAGGAATAATGTATGTGCATGTGACCGCTTCGCAATTTACATTCCGCGAGCGGAGTGTGATTTCCCCCACTCTTACGGGAACGAGACGTACGCCACGGTGGATTGAGAGATGCACTTTTGGTACGGGCCGTTCGATTCTCGGCGGTGCATAGAGAGGGATTGAGAGATTGCACTTTTGGTACGGGCCGTTCGATCCTCGGCAGTGCATAGAGAGGTTGAGAGACACATTTTTGGTACGGGTCGTTCGATCCTCGGCAGTGCGTGGAGAGGTTGAGACATGTACTTTTGGTACGGGCCGTTCGATCCTCGGCAGTGCATAGAGAGGTTGAGAGACACATTTTTGGTACGGGTCGTTCGATCCTCGGCAGTGCGTGGAGAGGTTGAGACATGTACTTTTGGTACGGGCTGTTCGATCCTCGGCAGTGCATAGATGTGAGTACTTTGTGGAGAGGTGCACTTTTGGTACGAGTCGTTCGATCCTCGGCAGAGCACGGGCTTGACTACCTTATGACTCAGGCCGATTGTCCTTACCCTGCATGTGTATGATTTATTTGCTGCTAAATTCATGGATATTGATGTGACAGATATTTGGGGGAAAAGTGAAGTGGTAATTGTTTTATTTATTCCCAATATTCTTCCTGGATTTAAGTATCTTACATATATACTTGTTGCCTCATTGTCTTTATATGCCTAATGTTTCCATTACATATTGTTAAATTATACTGTTGGACCTTAGTGAGTGTCATGTTGACCTCTTGTCACTGCCTCTTCGAGGTTAGGCGGGATACTCATTGGGTACATATATATATTTATGTACTCATGCTGCACTTCTTTACTTAATTGTACAGGTTGAGGCTGGTGTTTCTGGTTATCCGACCGGAGCTTGACATATATTGTGGACCTGACTCCACAGTGAGCTGCCTCCCTTGGCGATTCGAAACAGTGCTATGGAGTTATCTTTTGTTTATTTCTGTCTACTTCTCTCAGACAGTAGTACAATTTGTATCCTCTTTGTATATTCTACTAGTTTGCCCCTTCCCTTGTTACACTAGTTCCTGACACACACATAGTAGACTCTTTATTTTGGGACTGTATATATTGGATCATGATCATTTTGGTTGTATTTACTTAATCTGGTTAATGTTTCCGCTTTTATTAAAATGATCTAAGCTTAAAACTTTGGGAATATGTGGTGTTGGTATGTTAAATAAGGAAAATCTCACTAGTAAACAACTGTTGGCTTGCCTGACTCCGGTGTTGGACGTCATCACGACCTGTGTTGAATTTTGGGCCGTGACACCTAAGATCACATCAGCAACTCTTAAGTCTTTCATATCGAATTTGCTAGCCAACATGCGTTTTGTAGCATTTATATCTGCCGTACTTTTGCTCATTATCAACATGTCATCAACATATAAACAAACAATGACTTCATGACCTGAAGTGTTTTTAATGTAAACACATTTATCGCACTCGTTGATTTTAAAACCACTTGCCAACATTGTTTGGTCAAATTTGGTATGCCATTGTTTGGGTGCTTGTTTAAGTACATAAAGCGACTTAACAAGTTTGCACACTTTCTTTTCGTTACCAGGAACCACAAAACCCTCAGGTTGTTCCATGTAAATCTCTTCATCCAATTCTCCATTTAAGAAAGCTGTTTTAACATCCATTTGATGGATTTCAAGACCATACACGGCCGCTAATACCACTAACATCCTAATAGATGTTATCCTCGTTACTGGCGAGTAAGTGTCAAAGTAACCAAGGCCTTCCTTTTGTCTATAACCTTTGACAACAAGTCTTGCCTTATATTTGTCAATAGTGCCATCAACCTTCATTTTTCGTTTAAAGATCCATTTCGAACCTAAAGGCTTATTTCCAGGAGGAAGATCACTGCCTCTTTCCAAAATATTGAATCAGAAGACGACATAGCTGCTTTAAAAGTTTGAGGATCATTTTCAAGCAAGAATGTCACAAAATCTGGTCCAAAGGAAGTAGATGTTCTTTGACGTTTGCTACGCCTTGGATCTTCTACACTTGGAGTATTTTCCGTTGGTTCTTCCCGAGGTCGTTTAGGTTTTCACTTAACGACTTGCATTCAGTTTTATACAGATAAATGCTTTCAAAGAATTCAACATTATATGATTCCATTACCGTATTAACATGAATCTCGGGATTATCGGATTTATGGACCAAAAATTGACATGCTTTACTGTTTGTAGCATATCCAATGAAATCGAAATCTACTGTTTTTGGTCCGATTTTAACCCTTTTAGGTTAAGGAACTTGTACGTTTGCTAGACACCCCCACACTTTGAAATATTTCAAGCTGGGTTTTCTACCTTTCCATTTTTCATATGGAATAGATTGCGTTTTGTTGTGGGGTACTCTGTTGAGTATTCAGTTAGCTATAAGGATAGCTCCCCCCCACAAACTCTGCGGTAATCCAGAACTTATTAGTAAAGAATTCATCATTCCCTTTAATGTCCGATTTTTCCTTTCTGTAATTCCGTTGGATTGAGGTGTGTAAGGTGCAGTAGTTTGATGGATAATTCCATATTCCGAACATATTTCTGCAAACGGAGATTCATATTCTCCACCTCTATCACTTCTAATCATTTTGATCTTTTTATTCAATTGATTCTCCACTTCATTCTTGTATTGCTTAAATGCTTCAATTGCTTCATCCTTATTATTAAGCAAATATACATAACAATATCGAGTGTAATCGTCAATAAAACTAATAAATTACTTTTTCCCACCTCGAGAGAGTGTCGACTTCATATCACAAATGTTAGTATGAATTAAGTCTAAAGGATTTGAATTCCTTTCAACAGACTTATAAGGATGTTTTACAAACTTAGATTCAACACATATTTGACATTTCGATTTATTACACTCGAATTTAGGCAATACTTCTAAATTAATTAACTTCCGCAAGGTTTTATAATTGACATGTCCTAAACGAATATGCCATAAATCATTTGACTCCAGCAAATAAGAAGAAGTTGAAAAGGCCCTCCGTGAGGTAGCCTTTTCCAACGTACATGTCATTCTTGCTTACAACAACTTTATCAGAAACAAATACACATTTGAATCCATTCTTCACTAGTAAAGGAGTAGAAACTAAATTCTTCCTAATAGTAGGAACATGAAGAATGTTGTTGAGCGTTAACACCTTACCGAAAGTCATCTTTAGGAAAATCTTCCCATAACCTTCAATCTTGGTTGTTGAGTTATTTCCCATGGAAATCCCTTCTTTGGGACCAGCAATAGAGTAAGTCGCAAGTGCTTCTTTGACAACACAAACACGTCGAGTGGCTCCGGAGTCAACCACCACTCCTTCGAATTTCCAACTAAGTTGCATTCCGACACAAAGATCATCAATGTCATCATTCTTCTCCAGTATGTTGGCATGTCCCTTCTTCTTATCCTTTATCGGGAAGCGACAATCAGGGGCTTTGTGACCAACTCTTCCACAATTGTTGCAGTTGCCCTTGAATTTCTTTTTGTTTTGCTCCTTAGTCTGTCCAGAAGATCTCCTCCTCTTCTTACTTTTTGGAGCAGTTTCTTCAACGATATTAGCTCCCATGATCTTTGAATTTCCAAGAGACTTCTTCTCGGCTGTTTTGTTGTCTTCCTCAATCTTGAGACGAATCACAAGATCTTCCAACTTCATTCCTTTGCGCTTGTGCTTGAGATAGTTCTTGAAAACTCTCCACGAAGGAGGCAACCTTTCAATCATTGCAGCCACTTGAAATGCTTCATTCACGACCATACCTTCAGCAATAAGGTCATGAAAAATAAGTTGAAGTTCCTGAACTTGGGTTCCCATAGTTTTGTTGTCTAACATTTTATAGTCTAGAAACTTGGCAACCACGAACTTCTTCAAGCATGCATCTTTTGTCTTGTACTTTTTATCAAGTGCGTCCCATAATTGTTTCGAAGTATTTATTGCACTATTCACATTGTAAAAGTCATCCTCTAAAGCACTTAAAATATAGTCTTTGCAAAGAAAATCTGTCTGCTTCCACGCCTCAACAATCATGAACTTTTCATTGTCCGGCATGTCCGCAACAGGCACTGGAGGCTCTTCACTAGTGAATTTCTGCATACAAAGTGTGGTAAGCCAGAAGAACACACTTTGCTTCCATCCTTTGAAGTTGGCTCCATAAAATTTCTCCGGTTTTTCTGCCGGTGGAACAGTCGTCCGGCTCGACGAGGCTATCGTCGTTGCCGCAACAGTCGTAGAAGAATTTCCATTATCAATTGCGATTTCTCAGTGTCAACAATAGAAGAGTTCAATCAATGGCAAAACCAAAATAGTAAACAATATTGTATTCAACAATAAACAATATGTATAATAAATAAAAACCGAAGTTTTTATATACTGTTTCACAGAAAACGATGAAGTTCTTATGTTCTTCAAATCGTTTTCTGAATNTCAAAAAGGTTTTTAATCTCCACAAACAGAATACAGAATAAAATAAAAATATAATTTCCTTAAGGTTGTTATTAAACTGTATTGATGTAAAATAAAACAATAATAATTTCTGGAAAAATACAGAAATAATAAGAAACCTCACTAGCGGGGGATCTAGCGCGGGATTAGCGCGGCCGCGCTAGTGGAATATACTAGGGACAGTGAGAAACCTGACTAGCGTGACCACTAGCGCGTGCTGAGCGCGGCTGATGTGTGGCTAGAATTCGTGATTTTAAGCATTATATACCTCGCATTTTATGTGCTTTA
>ML361236.1:0-13020 GCA_005239505.1 Nicotiana paniculata
GGTATATGTGAGTCGACTATTGAGGCGAGGATGTCACACCTTTGTGCTTAAACTATTTTAAAACTTCTTGGTATAATATGTTAAAGGATTTGCTTAATAAGTTGTGTACATGAGTGTAGTTTGATTGCTCGAGGACGAGCAAATGTTTAAGTGTGGGGTATTGATGCGTAGCTAGAATTCATGGTTTAACACGTTATATGCCTTACATTTTATGTGCGGTGATGATAAAAATACATTTTTTATGTGCATAATGGAGTTTATTTCATGTGTAGGTGAATTGGAGATGGAAGCCGATCTAAAAGGATGCAAATACGTCAAAAATACGCTCAAGAGTCGATAAGGGAACACCCGGGCATTAGCCGGGCGTTTGGCCCCTAAAGCCAGGCTGACCCTGGCATTAGTGGGGCGTTTTTCCCCTAACGCCAGGCTGACCCTGGCGTTAGTAGGGCGTTTTTCCCCTAACGCCAGGCCTGCCCTGGCTTTAAGGAGGCGTTTGGGCCCAAATGCCTGGGTCCCGAGGTCTGGTCAATTCCGAGTTTTGAAGAGTTTAAGTGTTCCCGGTTGGAATAGAAGTCTCCTACACATTTAGGGTTTATCCCAAACATATAAATAGACCCAAAAACACAACTTGAAGAGGGAGGAACCCATTGAAGAGAAGTCAAACATCGATTTGTACAGCTTTTATTCATTACTTTGTAGTTTAATTATGCAAGTTATTTTGGATTTGATTCTTATGAACATGTTTAGCTAATTTCTTTAATCTAGGGTTTTGGTGGAANAGAGTGTGCATATTTAGGTAGTTGTTTGAACAACACCACTTCCAGAGTATAGACGAAAGCCATAACGGAGGGTTTAGAGGTTGGATTAGAGATAACGATACCTCGGGTGCAATCTAAAGTGAACTGTAATGCAATCTAGCTACCGTAACTTGAGAGAGTGCGTCTAGTAAATTATCATAATTACTTGAGAGAGATTTATGGTAGATAGACTATTCATGATTGATAGAGACAACTAATCAAACTATAAGAAGTACCCGAGAAGGATGATCACCGACGGGGGAAACCATAACTTTAGACCTTTATTAAAATTGTTTACACCTTATTATAGTTAATCTTTAGTTTTAATATTGTCATTCAGTTGTAGTAGTTTAAACAACACCAAGTGACAGTTTAGTATTCTGACAGCTTGCTTGATACGTTGACTCCCTATGGGAACGACTCTGGGCTTAATACCCCAGATTATATTTGCAACGCCCGTTTAATCTTTTATTAGACATGGTTGAGCGTGAACAACATATATAGCATGTTATAGTATATGTTATTGTATTCATTATTTGTACTATAACAGAGTTAATGGATTACACTCATTCATCACTAATAATGCATGACATAGATTAATCGATATAAGCCGAGACGTTTTGTTTTTACTATTAACAGATATAGGTCAGACATTTTGTTTTTAATATCCAACGATGCATCTGAGTAGGTTATAAGTCGATGAATCAATTTACATACAGATATATTTCATAATAAATTATATATACTAATTAGGATCTTCACAAGTCTATCAATATATCTGTGTGTAAATTTATTCATCGATTTATAACCTACTCAGATGCATCATTGGATATTAAAAATAAAACATCTGACCTATATATATATATATAACACGCTTCTTTGTACTACTTTAACTACATATATAGCATTTAGAGTATATGTTAGTGTATTCATCCCTTGTATTACAAAAATATTAACGGATTACATTTATATTATTTAGATGGTAAATATAAAAGTGATTTTTACTTTTGACCAATGTTGACCTAATAACCGACCAACTTTGATCGGTTATCTTCCAGAAATTATAATAGCGACCAACGTTCGTCGCTAAATGCTTCCCCTGTATTAACCGACCAACTTTGGTCGGTAATTTTAAATAAGATTTATTTATATATTTATAAAATATTTTAAATAATAATATAATTATTAAAATTTTATAACTGGGTCCCACGTTATCGACCAAAGTTGGTCGGTAATGTGAAAATTTCTTTGACCAAGCAAGTCTGACCAACTCGGTCAACTTGTTGACCAGTTTATCGACCAACCTTGGTCGGTAAGTTATTTAAAATAAATATAAAATATTTTTCTCCCCTTTTTCGACCAACTTTGGTCGCAAAAGTTTGGTCGGTAAATACCAGATTTCTAGTAGTGATAATGGTCATTCTTTGTTGTTGAGTTATTTGCCTAATTTCAGTTATGTACTCAGTCGCATTTATCATTACATATCACATCTCAGTCTCTGTTATTTTTTATTGTCGCATCTCATATCATTGATTTAGGCTGCTCAGCATGAGTGTTGTGAGCCAAGAGACTAGAGAGATTGATGATTGAGTGAGGTCGAGGGCCTGATTATGAGGATATTGGCACTATAGCGCATGAGTTATCCGTGGGTATCCAGATATTGATACTATAGCACGTGAGTTGTCCATGCAGCACGTGAGTTATTTGTGCGAATTATAGCGCTTGGGCTGAAGGATCCCCTCCAAAGTCTGTACACACCACTAGTGAGCGCAGTTGATTAAATATATATATATATATATATATATATATATATGTGTGTGGAGGGGGAGGGGAATCGAGTTGCATGCTGCAACGAGCCTTATGGTTGTATATATGTGGATCGGGTTGCACGCTGCAACGAGCCTTCTGGCTATATATATGTGGATGGGGTTGCACGTCGCAACGGACCTTATGGCTATATGTGGATGGGGTTGTACGTCGCACCAGGTATTGCACAGTGCTGAGTGATTGAGTGGGCTGAATATTGAGCATGGTGAGAGAGAATGAGAGGCAGTAGATTAAGTACTCTAAGAGTGTGAGTACATGAGTTCATCACTGAGATGCATTGCATTTGACATGCGTACTTGAGATACATGCATGGAGATGCATTTCCTTTTGCTACCCAATTTTGGTAACATTCATGATTTTACCTGTATCTTGACATGTAGGCAATAGAAATGTACTTTCCTCATGCTATCTGAAAATGAAACATCTTATTTATTGTTGAAAGGTATTTTGGACAAATCACAGTTTTCAAACTTACTCATATGCTTTGGGTTTCCGGTAAAGGATTTGGGATTTACTGTTATATGAAAAGCATGTCTATTTTTCCTTAACTGTGAACGAGTTGAGCATCTTCCCTCTGAGTTATTTTCATGTACCCTTTTATTATATTGTTATGGACTGTTGCTGGTTATTGGAGTTGGACTCCGATGAAGTTTATTCTCTTCTTTGCTATTGAGTCACATACAATGATACAATACAGTCAAATACGTTGTATTTCTGTACAAAGACATTGTATTTTTGCTTGTATTTATGTATTTCAAAGATCTATTTTAGGAATATCACTGTATTTTTTTTGTTTGAATACAACTGAATTCAATATAGTGAAATTGAATACAATTCAATATTTGCGCTTTCTGTTATTAAACACTTGTAATCCCTATTTTTTAGGCGGATTACCTCACTACATTGATAAATACAATCACGCGAATACATGAAATACAAAATTAAACAGCTATAATCCCTATTTTTAGGTGGTTTACCTCACTATATTTATAAATACAGTCGCGCTATTACATGGAATAATGAATTAAACAATTGTAATCCCTATTTTTTAGGCGGATTACCTCACTATATTTATAAATACATTCGCGTGATTACATAGAATACAAAAGTAAATAGCTATAATCCCTATTTTTTTGGGTGGATTACCTCACGGTATTTATAAATATAGTCCTGTCAATACATAGAATACAGAATTAAACAACTGTAATCCCTATTTTTTTAGGCGGATTGCCTCACTTTATCTATAAAAACAATCCCACGAGTACATGAAATATACCACAACACTAATTGTAGCTATGACCAGTAAATATGAATATTGTAGCTATAGAACATTAATAGCCACTTAACTATAGTGGTTTCTGAAAATTCCTCTTAAATAAATGTAGGCAGTTCAAGTTATTTGCGATTAGTGAATAAAAAATATGGGCGGAAACACACTGGGGGAAAATATGAAGAAAATTATACCTCTATAACTCTAACTAGCAACTAAACGACCCATAAGCATATTAGGTATTATGTTGTTTGCTTAATGTAATGACCCGGCCGGTCATTTTGGAAGTATCAACCCAAAACCTCTATTTATTGATCCCTCTATTCCATCATATGGTTATGTGGCTAGTAGGGAAGTTTGGGTTTTGGTTTCGGAGTCTTGTGGGATACTTAATCCCTAAAATGGAAGCTTAAGTTATAGAAAATTGATCGTAGTTTGAATTGTGTGAAGACGACTTCAGAATGGAGTTTTGTGGTTCCAATAGCTCCGTAGTGTGATTTTGGTCTTAGGAGTATGTCCGGATGTTGATTAGGAGGTCTGTAGATCATTTCAGTGTTAATTGGCGAAAGTTGGAATGTTGGATGAATTTTGGAAAGTTTGACCGGGGACAGACTTTTTGACATCGGGGTCGGATGACGATTTCGGAAGTTGGAACAGGTTTGTAATGTCATTTATGACTTTTGTGAAAATTTTGAGGTCAATCAGACTTCATTTAATAGGTTTCAACGTCGAATGTTGAAGTTTGAAGTTTTCAACATAATTAAGCTTGAATTGGGATGCGATTCGTGTTTTTAGCATTTTTTTTTATGTGATTTGAAGGCTTGACTCAATTCATATGATGTTTTAGGACTTGTTGGTATATCTTATTGAGGTCGCGGGGGCCTCAGGTGGATTCCGGGTGGCTAACAGACCAAATTTGAGTTGCGTGAATTGCTGAAGTTGGGCATCAGCTGGTGTAATCCTGCGGAATCCTCATCGCAAGTGCGAGCTCACAGAAATCAGCGGGTGATCGCAGATGTGGGGATGATGAGGATGGCCAATGGTCGTAGGTGCAACGTGTAAGCCGCAGAAACAAAGTCACTTCTGCGGAAGTATAATCCCAGAAGCAGAGTAGGTGAGGTGGCCAAGGTTTTCACAGAAGTGGACGATTGCATAAGCACGTCCGCAGATGCGGATGGTGGTGCGCATATGCGATACCTGGGAGTTTATGTCAACACCGCAGGTGCGGAGTCTTCACGGCAAAAGCGGTACCGCATAAGCAGAATTTGGACTGCATGTGCGGTTTAACTGGGCAAAAAAGTGAAAGGTCAAGGATTTGATTTCATTATCCATTGTTGGACCTAAAGATCTCGGATTGAGGCAAAATTTTAAGGGTTTTTTAGAGGAAACACTTGGGTAAGGATTCTTGACGTGTTTTTGGTTAATATCCACTAATCTATCGTTAATTTCTTCATTTAATTACCGATTTGGGGTGTGAAATTTGGAAAAATGGTAAAAGTTCTTAAACTTAATTTTGGGATTTGAAATGCTATTTGAGGTTGGATTTGATTAATTTTGGTATGGATGAACTCGAGATCGAATCGGTGTTCGTATTTTGTGACTTATACCTGATTCCGAGACGTGGGCCTGGGTCGACTTTTTGGGGTGATTTTCTAAATCCTTGTTAAAGTCGTGATTTATTTATATGATTAGTTTCTTATAGTTATATTTATAGTATGTAATTGCTTTTTTCTAGATTTGGGCCATTCGGAATCGGAAATTCTAGGAAAAGGCGTTCTTATTGACTGATTGAGCTTGATTTTAGGTAAGTGACTTGTGTAACCTCATGTGGGAGAAATTCCCCTTAGGTTTTGGTACCGTTGTTATCCTTGAAATACGTGAAGGTCGTGTACGTGATGTGACGAGTGCGTACAAAGTTTATATGTTAAAAATTTGGTTCTTACTGAGTAGTTCTCTTTTAATTCCTTAACTGAGTTGCCCTAGCATGTGTAGTCATCTTGTTTAGCATAATGTCGCATGCCTACTTCTTTAAACTCTTACTTGCTATTTGTGCAACCTTCTTAACTGAATTACCTGTCTTCCTTGATGTGTATCCAGTCTTGAATTGTAGAATTTCTTGTTGTAAATCCGTTGCTCCTTAAGTTATGAAATGTGTATTTACTTTTGGGACTACGAGGCGGTACCTTGGGAGATCCCATGTTGTGTATTTACTTTTAGGACTACGAGGTTGTACCTCGGGAGATCCCCTGTTCATATTTGCTTTAGGGATTACGAGGCAATACCTTGGGAGATCCCCTGTTGCATATTACTTTTGGAACTACGAGACGGTACCTCGGGAGCACCCTTGTTGTTTACTCCTATTTGCTGTGTTGTTTCCTTCTGAAATTTCTCATTGTTAAATTCTTTGTCTCTCATTATATTATACTATATCTCTGCCTTGTTTCCTTTTTATTCCAGTGAGGCCCTGACCTAACCTTGTCACTACTCTATTAAGGTTAGGCTTGGTACTTACTGGATACCATTGTGGTGTACTCATGCTACTGTTCTGCACATCTTTTTATGCAGATAAGAGTACCTCCTATCAGACTTAGTATCAGTGAGCTGTGAGTATGTTGAGACTTTAAGGTACATATGCCGGCATTCTCAGACCTCGGAGTCCCCCTCTATATTTATTATGTTGTTTTCCTTTATTCTCCTTAGACTTTGATGTATAGAGACACTTAGTATTTCTATTAGAAGCTTGTGAATTATTTCTACCGGATTTTGAGAATTGTAATCATTTTGAATTGCAATTTTTATTCCAGATATTTAGATTTGAGCTTCAGCTAAATATTCAGTTGTTTGGCATAATTTTTAGGCTTACCTTGTTGTCACATCGTCCTACATAGGGAAAATGGGGTCGTGACAAGTTGGTATTAGAGCTCTAGGTTCATAGGTGTTATGAGTGACAAGCAGGTTTAGTAGAGTCCCGCGGATCGGTACGAAGACGTCTGTACTTATCTTCGGGAGTCTATAGAACTGTTGGGGAAGGTTTCACTTCTTTGATTCCTTATGGTGCAAAATTTTTACTTCAGATCCTAAATTTCTGTCTTTATATTCTCTCACAGATGGTGAGGACATGTACAGCTGGATCATATGACCAAACACCAGCGCCCCTTTCTAGAGCCGTGAGAGGTTTAGGCCGAGGTAGAGGCCGAGGACGTTCACGTGATGTAGCCAGAGCACTCGTATGAGCTGCCACAGAGGAGCCACCAGTAGCTCCAATTGGAGTGCAGGCACCTGAGACTCTTGTTACTGCACCAACTTTTCTGGAGACCCTCGCCCAGTTTTTGAGCATGTTTAGCTCTTTAGCTCGGGCAAGGTTGATCCCACTTTCTCCTGCCACATCTCAGGCCGGGGGAGGAGCACAAAATCCAACAGCCCGTACCCCATAGAAGAGGGACCAGGTCGACCAAATTCAAGAGATCATACTGATGCAACCGGTAGCTCCAGTTTAGCCCGAAGTTATGGTAGCAGTTTCTGAGGCGGAGCAGATCACACTCAAGAGGTACAAGAAGTACCACCCTCCTACTTTCAGGGGCTTGGCGTTAGAGGATGCACAGGGTTTTCTTGTGGAGTTCCACTGTATCCTCCACACTATGGGTGTTGCTGAGTCTTTCACTATGTTCCAGCTTAGAGGAGCGGTCTATTAGTGGTAGCGGTCATATGAGTTGGATAGTCCGGCCGAGGTAGCTTCACTCACTTGGACTCAGTTCTCGAATATGTTCTTGAAGGAGTATGTTCCCCAGAATCTCAAAAATGCATGGCGTGCAGAGTTTGAACAGTTGCGCCAAGGTCCTATGACTGTGTCAGAGTATGCAGTCTGATTCAGTGATTTGGCTACGCATGCACCAACCTTGGTTGCTACTGTTCGAGAGAGGGTTCATTGATTTATTGAGAGGCGCAACCCCATTATCAGATTTAGCATGGCTCGAGAGTTGGAGATGGACATTGCATTCCAGCAGGTAGTGAGGATTGCTAGGAGATTGGAGGGTATGATTGGGCAGAGAGAGGAGAGAGAGGCCAAGAGGTCTTAGGAGTCCGGAACATATAATGGTACCCGTGCCCCAGCTGCAGCTCATCATGGTAGGGGTTATGACCTATTTCTACCGAGTTTTTGGAATTATAATTATTTTGAATTGCAGTTTTATTTATTCCAAATATCGAGATTTGAGTTTCAGCTAAATATCTAATTGTTTGGCATAATTATTAGGCTTACTCAGTCTTAGAGATTATCTGTCATCACGACATCTAACGGAGAAAAAATATTATCGTGACACTTATTTAGTGTAAAATATGGTCTACAGTTACTGTGACAAAAGTATCTTTATCATGAAGAAAATTAAAAGGCTTTTAATTTAGTTAGCACTCACATCATGCTTTTCCTAATAGGCTTATTATTGCACCATTAAGGAATTGGTCCACCAGCATGAGCTACTATATCTCCTATGCTACTACATTACCAAGACATGGTTTTTGGTTTACAACTAATCCATTAATCAAATAATGTTTTAAATTATGCAAGCGTTATGAAGATATGAAACAAAGAAAAAGAATTTGTCCCCAACTGTTTAAGTTGTTAAAATATGAGACAATTAATAATTTTGTTTCGGTAGATAAGACAATTCAAATAGATCAAGATAGTTAAAAGTTTGAGTGCTGAATTTCAATGTCACTTATTAAGAAAATATTTATTTTATCCTCAATGATATGATTCTAAAACGATACAAATGTCTATAAACTATTTTAGGAAACAAATTCAAAAAAATTTCTTATTTCTTAAACTACTTGTTCAATTAAATACTATCACATAAAATGAGACGGGGAATATAAAAATCTATATCTATATCTATATTATATTAGAAGCACGCGAAATATCGTTAACCTTTTTACCCTTTAAATATAAGTTTTACATTGGCCAAAATCATAATTAAATTATTCTCCTAATATTTAGGAATTTAAGCACAACTAAAATTTTGGTTATAAAATCTTTTCTTATTTTTAAGAAGTCCTAATATTTTGGACAAGGAGTAAACTAAGATCTTATATTTGTAAAAAAAATTCACGCCTTCCTATTAACTTCAAATAAGAATAGTGTTACGGGTTATACTTAAGAATTTGTAACTCTAGGAGTTTACAATTATCACTTGCATCGGGATTAAAAATTTATTTTTTCCAAAAGGTAGAACCCTTTCTGGGAACTATCACATATAATTTTGATTATTTAGAAGATGTCTACCGAATATTGTGTTCTTTTTATAAGAAGAACTTGATCAATTTTAGATTAGTACAACCAATGTGGAGTGTTGTTATAATCCTCAAAATTCTTGTTTGTTCTACTATGATCAATGTATAATAAGGCATTCTATATGATAGAGTTTCTTCTTTTATCGGGTTAGGTAAATATGATAGATATTCACTTTTTTTAGAATTTCTTAAAATTTTACACTCTAGATATTTAATCTACTTATGTAATTTTAAAATTAAGTGTTCATTGATATGAGGTACACGCAAAAATTAGTTAATAAAAAAAACGCAAACACATGGACACAAAATGCTTAAGCCCTCTAGCATTCAACTGCCCGATTCCTCCCAAAAACAAAAAAGTAAAGCAGACTTGTAAGTGTGGAAATGTAAAAAACATATGCTGAAATTATTTATTTGTATACTGAAGTATTACAAGATAAAACTGTAATTAATAAGCACAACATAGTCCTGAATTATTACATAAAAACAACACAAATAAAAAGATAACACAAAACATGGTCTATGTATAAATCTAGTTCTTAGGAACCCAAACAATGTGATCCTCAGGAAGGAAATGGCAAACAGGAACAGATCCAGGTGTAACCTTAAGAACTTTGAAAGCCAAATGTTTTGGATTCCAAGCTGAAGTATTCTTATGGCAAACAGCTACTGCTTTAGCCTTTGTTCCATCAACACCAACTAAAGAAACCATGTATGACTCTGTTGTTTCTGTTTTATGACAGTAGAAAACTGCATATGCATAATTCTGCTTGTGGCAAACTACAGCATCAGATTTTCCATTTCCCATTTTCTTGGCTCCTAGAATTGTGTATTTCTGCATTTGTGTTTCCTTCTCTGTCTCTGTTGATACTGGTTGCACTTTGTTTCCTAACTTTGATGTGCTGAAATCAACCATGGATTCTAATGATGTAGCACAATACTTCTCTTCTCCTTTAATACCTATTAGAAAATAAAATTTAACAAAAGTAAGATGAAAGGCTTGAGGTGTGAAAACAACATTCACTAAAGAGATATTTCCCATTCAGTCCCTTGAAAAAAAAATTGTTGTGTAGAGGAAATTGGCTTAGCCCTTCCCAAAGAAAGCATGAATTTAATTATAGAGTTAGAAGAAGGTGCTATTCAGGACGTTCAACTTATTTCATGAATTAACATGTTTTTTTTAAAAATTTAAACTTAAAGTTCACATTTTGTATTTAAATTCAAGCTTTAGATAAATCTGAAAATATCAAATCTTTTAATATGTAAAGCCTTCACACCCATTTTAGCCTCCTAACAGGGTACAATCCCACTTCATACATACATGTTAATTGTTACTACTACAACTTAGGAGTTTTAGTTCTACTACCAAGTTACACAATAATAACGACATGTAATTGTTCGTAGGAATCATGATCTAATAACCTTAGAATTAGGGTATATAATATGCTAGAACCAGTTAAATTGCATAGAAAATATTGTAAAAATTCATTACACTTGGATATACTTAAATCCATCTCACAATACCTGGCTCTTCACATTCTTGGACAGTCTGCTTCAAGATCTGAGCCTCTTCAGAGTCGGGTTTAACTGAAAACTGGCTAAGAATTTCTGGCATCTTGTTTGACGAAAAGGGAATAGAATTTGCGACTTGACGAGGCAAGAAAGTGGCGGCATTATTTGTAGTTTTCACAAATTGCAAGTTCATGTTACTCCCTTGGTGCAAGTCTTTCTCAAGGAAAAAAAGAGCGACGTTGGGATTATCGTGAAGTTGATCATCTTTGGCGGCGTAATTGTAAACAAAAGGTGATGGTCCGGGATGTACACCGACGTAGACCGGCGGCCTTCCGTGGTGGCCGGGGGTGGTAACGCCAACTCCTCCTTTGCCGACGCCCACGTGGGTTCCACCGCCGGTGCTTACACCGACGCCTTTGTGGCCGACGTTGACGTTGGTACCGCCCCTGCCGGAGTGACCCTTGCCGGTGTTTACGCCGACGCCTTTGTGGCCAACGTTGACGTTGGTGCCGCTACCGGAGTGCCCCTTGCCGGTGTTGACGTTTACTCCGCCTTTGCCTACTTCCACTGAAGTGCTTTTATCCTCCGTCAATCCTACAAAATTATTTGCCAATTATTTCAGTCTTCTGGTGATTAATACGGTTAGAGTTTATATAACTTGGTAAATTGGTAACTAACTAGCTCGACTATATATATTCATAATATATATGATCTTTACACGGTATAAAACTTCTAATACCCTATATATATGTAAGATTTATATCAAAATTTGGTGTATGGTTTTAATTTTCTTAATATTAACTTTAATATAGATCTATTTATGCATAAATATTGACAATGTAATTACAGGTTTTATAACAAAAATAAGTTGGTGACGTGAAAAGATGGATAAATAATTTACAGGACGGTGTATAAAGGTTATACTCATATTTCAAAACACCACATATTTTTTCAAAAAAAAAAAATCTAAGTAATTCAATCCTATTTTATTTCATCTAATCCATACTATGATCATATATATTACTACTCGCAGACTGCTGAAAGCGAAAACATTAAACCATTGAAATTCTACAAAATAAAAACTAACTCCAAGTATTAATAGACAAACCAGTTGGCTGAAGAGAATCTTTGATTGCCTTTGGCATGGGAGTATTAGGCAGCTTAGTATTCCAATAAGTTTGACCACTCGAAGCAGGAAGAGCTGCATAACTTGCCACTAGTGCCAACTGAAATATTAACCAAAAAAAATAAAAAATTAGCTTCTTTAAAATAATTTATACATTAATTAGGAAAAAGGAAAAGCTACAATAACATTGCACTCACTGAAAGGTAAGTGAGAATGTGAAGGAGCTTCAACTCCATGGTTGAACTTAAGCAGAGAAAGAAGATAGAGAATTCTGATGAATTTGAAAGGACAGTTCGATTGCTAACAAGTTAAAGCAAAGTTGAGATGGAAAGAATGGATAGTTTGGAGCTCTATTTATAAGTGAATAATATTAGAATATTATAGATAGAGTAAAAGAATGAGAAAAGCAACACATCACCTATAACAATTAAATTACTTCATCTGTCTTTGGCTTTCCGCCTTACAACATTGAATGCAATATCTAGCAAATTGTACGTACGTGATGTGAGGGTTCCTATCAGAAGGTTGGGAGCTTGGAGGTTGGCTGGTACTTGTTACTAGTACCCCAGTTTGTGACATAGATGCATAGGTACATTTTGTCTCAGCAGTTCAAGTACAATGTTACATTTGGTACTTTCCTTGTCTTCGTCTTTTTTCAAAATACTACAATAACAACAACAATAAAAGTCCGGAACCAAAATATTACTTTTTTAGACTCAAGACATAAAAATATGTGAAAAAACTAATTGATGACCAATTTATATATAACGCATGGGTTGAATGCGCTATACCTTAACGACATGTTTGTCCGTTAAGGTATAACGCATACAACCCATGCGCTATATTTGAATTTTAAAATGGCGGTCAAAATATAAGTGTATCGCATATACGGGATGTGCTATACCTAAAGTTGAAAAGACAGATAGGTATAGCGCATCCTATACATGCGCTATACCTATATAAAAATTCAACTACAAAAAAAATCGGAATTAGCTACGAACGTCATCGCTAGTCTGTCGCTAAAATGCTCGTAGCTAGCAGAATATCTTGATAATCTGCATCTAATCCGTCGCTAAATAAGATTAGCGATATTTTCTGTTTAGCTACAGAATTTGTCTGTTGCTAAAACCTGATTTTTTAGTAGTGTCCGTCCATCTTCTTCCTTGCGACTGAACGTGAAAAATGGTCACCCCCCCCCCCCC
>ML361237.1:0-27902 GCA_005239505.1 Nicotiana paniculata
ATATATATATATATATATATCTTTCGATTCAAATCTCCTCAATCATAAACTACCAGAACTCAGTCCACCACTCAGAATTTGTCATGCAATGCAGTACAGAGGGAAAGCTCCCGGATCTCTCTCCATAGTCCCAATACAAATATGCGATGCAGTACAGAGGGAAAGCTCCCGGATCTCTGTCCGTAGTCCCAATTTAAATATGCGATGCAGTACAGGGGAAAAGCTCCCGGATCTCTGTCCGTAGTCCCAATTTAAATATGCAGTACTGGGGGGAAAGCTCCCGGATCACTGTCCGTAGTCCCAATTTAAATATGCAATGCAGCCACTGATGAAAACAACCAGAATGCGACCGAAATAACATATATTGCCACAACCGGCGCGAAAACAAACAAGGCCGAATACAAAGTGCAATGAGCAAATCAATTCAAAGACTTAAATCACAAAAGTGGTAACAACTCGCTCATAAGAAGTAGGCAGTGAGAGGAATGCCAAGCACAAAGAGAGAACAACATAACAAGGGGAAAACAAGACAAATATAGCAACGATTCTATACATTCAAGTTCGCAACCAAGAAACCAAATCATCCCGACAAGGGAATCAGCTATAACTAATCTCACTTAGACAATTAGCTTCACCGAATAAACTCAGTTTGAACAATGCTCAGTAAATAGGCAGCATATGAGGGAAGCCATATCATAACGGTAAGAAAAACAAAGTCTTTATTTAAGTCAATTAAGATCATATAAGAAACAAGGAATGCTAGGCAAGTACTTCTAACTTGAACAGGAGGAGATGAGATTAGGAATAAGGAATTCAAATATAACGAGTTCAATTCATATACGGGGAACATAAGGACCTAAAAATCCCTAAAGAGCAACCTATTTGCAAATAAGTTTGAGTACACACTCATCACCTCGCGTACGCGGACTACAATCAACATATAAGACTCAATTCTAAGGGGCAGTTCCCCCACACAAGGTTAGGCAAGATACTTACCTTTACTGCGTTAATCAACTCAATACCATGCTCTTGCCACGAGTACCCAACTCCGGGTGGCCCAAATCTAGACAATTCAATTTCATAGAGTAAATATCATCACAAGGAAACAAAATAATTAATAAGTCCGAAGCTAATACGCGAAATTAGGAAATTCACCCAAAAAGTTCCTCGGGCCCACATCTCGAAATCGGGTAAAACTTATATTTTCCGGACACCCATTCACTCACGATTCTAAACATATGAAAATCCCTCAAATCGGAGGTCAAAAACCCAATCAAAACTCAATAATTTGGTCTATGAAGTTTATCCCATTTTCTACCCAAAATTTTCGAAATTAAAGGTTTGATTTAAGATTGGAATCATGGAAATTGGTCTATAATGGATATAAATCACTTACCCAAGTTATCCAGGTGCAAAAGCCTCCAAAAATCGCCTCTCCCGAGCTCCCCAATTCGAAAATGGTGAAAATAACATAAACCCTCGGATCTGATATAATTGCCCAGCAATTCCGCACCTGCGCCCCTGGGACCGCATATGCGGTCCCGCACCTGCGGAAATACCATCGCAGGTGCGAAAACCCACTAAGAAGCCTGGGGTCGCACCTGCGGTCAAATGGCCGCACCGGCTCCGCATCTGCAGAAAACACACCGCACCTGCGAGGATTGGGGATTGGGCTAAGTCCGCACCGGCGAGCTCCTCGCCGCACCTGTATGTCCGCACCTGCAGAAGTTCCATCGCAGGTGCGAGACACCAGAACCAACAATGGTTCAGCTGTCTCCCAAGTTCTAATAACACCCGATGAGCATCCTCAACATACCCGAGGCCCCCGGGACCCCGTCCAACCACTCACACAAGTCATATAATCTAACACGGACTCGATCGAGGTTTCAAACTACATAAAACAACACTAACACGATGAATCAAACTAAAAGTCCATGAAAATTCTTCAAACTTCTATAAACATTAAATTTTGCATTTAAGGTCCGAATCACTTCAAATTAAGTCCGTGTCTTACCAAATTTCACAGATAACACATATAAATCATATCGAACCTGTACCGGGCTTCGAAATCATAATACGGGCCTGATATCACAGGTTTCACCTCAAATTTCATTTTCAAAAACCTTTATATTCTTCAGAAAACAATTTTCTTTAAAAAATTCATTTCTCGGGCTTGGGACCTCGGAATTCGATTCCGGGTATACGCCCAAGTCCCATATTTTACTACGGACCCTCCGTGATCGTCAAATCTCGGGTCTGGGTCCGCTTATCAAAAATGTTGACTAAAGTCAACTTTATTCAAATTTCCAATACAAAATTTTTATTTTTATCAATTTTTCATATAAAGGCTTCTCGACTACATGCCCGGACTGTGCACGCAAATCGAGGTGAGATAGAATATACGGGATGAACCTTTTAGGTCATCACAATCTCCCCCTCTTAAACAAACGTTCGTGCTCGAACGTGCTAAGATTCACTTTAAACTCATCCAATCACTGATTGCGCATTTCCAACACACACCCGCGGGTGATCCCTCGTCACCCCAACCTACATAAGCTTGATGAAACCATCACAACTGCTATATAGCCTTCTCACCATCATCGATAAGCCTCATACCTCAATTCCTCACTTTCTACTCATTTCCAAAAGACCCGATTCTAAATCCATGTCTGACATTAGCCTCAACCAGCTGCATCAACTCAGGTCTACGCCCATAAGGCACGACCACACAACATAGCACATCACACATAGGCTCAATAACACTTTTGATCACCATAACTGCCCGAAATCAACTTAACATTGGCAGTTAGTCCCACACATGGAAGAACTCTCTGTTTCCAAATCCCATAATACCGATACCGATGCAATAAACACGAAGACCTCATCAGTAGACACCCGAATCACCGAGTCACAACTAACACCACCGGGCACACATCCCGCAAACTGAACTAAAGAAGCACATAACAAAATGGTTGAGTAGGAAAGATAGAAGCATATATAAAGGTACAATCAAACCAGCCCATATGCATAACTCTCTATCGATAATGACTTACCAAAAGCAATATAACAAGAGAGAAGCAAAGCATATGAACAAATCAAAAAGATGCCATCCTAATAAAGATTCCACCGTGATACTCATCCCGGTCCAAACATATCAAATCACAAAGAATCACGAGGGTCTCGCCCTCAACTCTACGACACATGTCGAATATATATCATACCAATGGAGATCTCCCGCTAATTCGTCTCAGCTAACAGAATCATAACGCTCACTTACACACATCTCAATGGAGTATCAAATCACAGCTCGAAAACAAAATACTCAGGAGAATCACATAAAGCTTACCACGAAGGACGACATGGACTCACTTCCAGTTTCACCACTAGTAAGGATGAATAAAACTATGATAGAAACGGTTACTACTCACAGAATCTCCCAATAGGAGCAAGCACAAAGATAGAGTGCAATACATGAAACTCACTCATAAATGAGACAACAAATAATGAGAACTCGTCCTGACCAACAGGACTATAGTGAAATACGATGGTACCCCACTTTAGCACATCAAGCCATACATGGGTGACAATATCTAACACGACGGCCTCTAGCCTACTATATGAAACACATCAACGGGTTAGGTTTCCCTCTCTTAGGCGCCTTCTATCCACCTGAACACCGTGCTATAACTCTCCCACCTGAATCCTGGAACAATCTCTTACCCTGTGGCTAACATCTCCACACTGAAAACAATCTCTCTGCCGATGTGGCTGTGGAAGACATACGATACGGATCCTCTGAGACCCATGAGTATCTGAAACTCTCCCATGCGAAGCTGGTAATGCAACTGAACTGGTTGACCCAAGATTCTCTACCGTGCCTGAGTCCCTCAATGAATCTATGGACTCGCCCTCTAACTGAAACAACTAAGTGAGGTGTATATCTGGCCAACTCACTGAATCTGACGGTGTACTCGAATGGTGACATAGCGCCCTGACACAACTTCTCAAACTCCGTGCGCTGTACATCCCGACGGAACTGAGGTGCAGCCTTCTTCAAAACATCTCCGAAAACTGAATCCATGCTAGTAAAGCTAACTCGGCCAGGCTACCCCAACTCATATGCCGCCACCACTGATCAATCCACTACTCTGGACCTGAGACGTGACAAAAGCAATGCCGCTCATCTCCACAATACCCGAAGTACGAAGTATATGGTGACACTCTTCCAGAAAACCCTAGGCATTAACCACCGCCAATCCACTGAAAGATAGAAGGGTGGTACTTCCAGTACCTCTATATCCCAAGGTGATATACCTCCAATGTTGTTGTCCTAACCACGGGCTAAACTGAAACCACATGTCGTGCTTCCATGACAATTGGAACTTGACCAATATGATCTCGCTGCTCTGAAGTGTAGACGGTGGGAATCTGAACTCCTCCCCTGATTTTTGAACCAACTGGTGCACTAGAATCAACCCTGCCTGAGTCGATGTATCAATTGTACTCAAAACTGCGGTCCGGTCTACTCAAGTACGGGGTAGCAACATGCACCCCCAGTACCTGTACCCTAACTAGGACTACTGGTGACTCCTCAACGGCTTCTCTGATAAGCATCTCAACTACGGCACGTGCTACTCATTGGCCTCTGTCTCTGACCCTTGCGACATTTGCTTCGGGGTAGCATCATCCGTAACCGCCGGTCGTGTCCTCACCATCGGTGATTGAATGGAACAACAATTTCAAAGTTCAAGATCAATGAACTCACACGATAGGAATGAAGGAAGTGAAATTGTCCTGATAGTTCCGTACCCTCTCGAAGATAAGTACAGACGTCTCCGTACCGATCCGCAAGACTCTACCAAACCCGCTTATGACTTGTAGCACCTATGAATCTAGAGCTCTGATACCAACTTGTCACGACCCAAATTTCTCTCCATTGGGTATCGTGATGGCACCTAGTCTTAGGGACTAGGTAAGCCTAACATTTCCACTGAACACAACAATAATAAAGAAATTTTAAAAATTTTGAAATAGAATTCTTGACAGAGTTTATAATTTCCCAAAACCCGCTAAGTACAAGTCATAAGCTCTACGAAATCTTTCTATAAAATCTAAGTACAACTACCTAGGAATAAGTAAGTACAGTTGAATAGAAATAAAACAGGAAGGTGAGTCCGAAACCTGCGAACATAGCAACAGGTTACCTTGAGTCTCCTCAGCAACAATCTGCGCAACTACCAACAACCATAACCTGAAGCTGCACACAAAAATATGCAGAAGTGTAGTATGAGCACACCACAGCGGTGCCCAGTAAGTATCAAGACTAACCTCGGTGAAGTAGTGACGAGGACTAGTCAAGACACCACCGGTCTAATAAGTAAAATGGCAAGATGTATAAATGACCGAACCAAAATATCTATCTAAAGATTTCTCAATGTAATTAAAGATACGATCGAATAATACGGAAGAAAATTCAATAATCACGATCAACGGACATCATAATAGAATTACGCAAAGAGAATGGAAATGACGCAATCCAAATGGCGGGAACTACAACCCAACAAAAACACAAGCAACTCAGCACTATATCAATTTATTCACGTCAGGCCTTAGCCAATGAATCAATAAAACTGGTCAAACTTTCGAGTGAAAACCTTTAAATCGTGAGTTCATTTTGAAAACTTTAAAGGTATAATCATTTCGGAATAGAGAAATTTCTTATTTGAAACATACTTTCTCTGAATATATATTTATATATTTTTATAAAGAGAAATCTTTATAACATAGTCTCTTCAAATACGGGGTGTTCAAATACACTTTCCCTAATACTGCTCTTTCAAGTATCATCAATATACTTGATGTTCAAAATACATTTTCCCAAGTACTGCTCTTTCAAATATCATCAAAACACACGATGTTCAAAATATATTTTCCCAAGTACTGCACTTTCAAATATCATCAAAACACGTGATGTTCAAAATATGTTTTCCCAAGTACTGCTCTTTCAAATATCATTAAAATACGTGATGTTCAAAATATATTTCCCAAGTACTGCTCTTTCAAATATCATCATTCTGCAAGACAAATATTTTTCAAATATACTTTCGAAAAGAAGTCCTTTTGACATAACTTTTCCTGGAGATAATTGCTTTTCAGCTATACTCTTCAATATATATATATATATATATATATATATANAATTCAAATCTCCTCAATCATAAACTACCGGAACTCAAACCGCCACTCAGAATTTGTCATGCAATGCAGTACATGGGGAAAGCTCCCAGATCTGTGTACATAGTCCCAATATAAATATGCGATGCAGTATAGGGAGAAAGCTCCCGGATCTCTGTCCATAGTCCCAATTTAAATATGCGATGCAGTACAGCGGGAAAGCTCCTGGATCTCTGTTCGTAATCCCAATTTAAATATGTGATGCAGTATAAGGGAAAAGCTCCCGGATCTCTGTCCGTAGTCGCAATTTAAATATGCAATGCAATACAGGGGGGAAAGATCCCGGATCTCTATCCGTAGTTCCAATTTAAATAATCAATGCAGCCACTGAGGAAAACAACCAGAATGCGACCGAAATAACATATATTGCCACAATCGGCGCGAAAACAAACAAGGTCGAATACAAAGTGCGATGAGCAAATCAATACAAAGACTTAAATCACAAAAGTGGTAACAACTCACTCATAAGAAGTAGCCACTGAGAGGATGCCAAGCACAAAGAGAGAACAACATAACGAGGGGAAAACAAGACAAATA
The DNA here is from genome assembly GCA_005239505.1 of Nicotiana paniculata. Lineage (NCBI taxonomy): Eukaryota > Viridiplantae > Streptophyta > Magnoliopsida > Solanales > Solanaceae > Nicotiana > Nicotiana paniculata. Next base: position 6,772 of record ML361237.1, read on the forward strand.
TAGCAACAATTCTATACATTCAAGTTCGCAACCAAGAAACCAAATCATCCCGGCAAGGGAATCAGCTATAACCAATCTCACTTAGACAATTAGCTTCACCGAATAAACTCACTTTGAACAATGCTCAGTAAATAGGCAGCATATGAAGGAAGACATAGCATAAAGGTAGGAAAAACAAAGTCTTTATTTAAGTCAATTAAGATCATATAAGAAACAAGGAATGCTACGCAAGTACTTCTAACTTGAACATGAGGAGATGAGATTAGGAATCAGAAATTCAGATATAACGAGTTCAATTCATATACGGGGAATATAAGGACCCAAAAATCCCTAAAGGGCAATCTATTTGCAAATAAGTTCAAGTACATACTCGTCACCTCGCGTACCCGGACTACAATCAACATAGAAGACTCAATCCTTAGGGGTAGTTCCCCCACACAAGGTTAGGCAAGATACTTACCTTGACTGCGTTAATCAACTCAATACCATGCTCTTGCCACGAGTACCCAACTCCGGGTGGCCCAAATCTAGACAATTCGATTGCATAGAGTAAATATCATCACAAAGAAACAAAATAATTAATAAGTCCGAAGCTAATACGCGAAATTAGGAAATTCGCCCAAAAAGTTCCCCGGGTCCACGTCTCGGAATTGGGTAAAAATTATGTTTTTCGGACACCCATTCACTCACGAGTCTAAACATATGAAAATCTCTCAAATCGAAGGTCAAAAACCCAATCAAAACTCAATAATTTGGTCTATGAAGTTTAACCCATTTTCTACCAAAATTTTTCGAAATTAAAGGTTTGATTTAAGATTGGAATCATGGAAGTTGGTCTATAATGGATAGAAATCACTTACCCAAGTTACCCAGGTACAAAAGCCTCCAAAAATCGTCTCTCTCGAGCTCCCCAATTCGAAAATGGTGAAAATAACATAAACTCTCAGATCTGATATAATTGCCCAGCAATTCCGCACCTGCGCCCCTGGGACCACACCTGCGGTCACGCAGCAGCGGAAATACCATCGCAGGTGCGAAAACCCACTAAGAAGCCTGGGTCGCACCTGCGGTCAAATGGCCGCACCGGCTCCGCATCTGCGGAAAACACACTGCACCTGCGAGGATTGGGGATTGGGCTAAGTCCGCACCGGCGAGCTCCTCACTGCACTTGTGTGTCCGCACCTGCGGAAGGTCCATCGCAGGTGCGAGACACCAGAACCAGCAATGGTTCAGCTGTCTCCCAAGTGCTAATAACACCCGATGAGAATCCTAAATGTACCTGAGGCCCCCGGGACCTCGTCCAACCCCACACACAAGTCATATAACCTAACACAGAATCGTTCGAGGTTTCAAACCACATAAAACAACACTAACACGATGAATTAAACTAAAAGTCCATGAAAATTCTTCAAACTTCTATAAACATTAAATTTTGCATTTAAGGTCCGAATCACGTCAAATTAAGTCCGTTTCTTACCAAATTTCACAGATAACACATATAAATAATATTGAACCTGTACTGGGCTTTAGAATCATAATACGGGCCCAATATCACAGGTTTCACCTCAAATTTCATTTTCAAAAACCTTTATATTCTTCAGAAAATAATTTTCTTTAAAAAATTCATTTCTTGGGCTTGGGACCTCGGAATTCGATTCCGGGCATACGCCCAAGCCCCATATTTTACTATGGACCCTCCGGGACCGTCAAATCAAGGGTCCGGGCCCGTTTACAAAAAATGTTGACTAAAGTCAACTTTATTCAAATTTCCAATACAAAATTTTTATTTTTATCAATTTTATACATAAAGGCTTCCCGGCTACACGCCCGGGCTGCGCACACAAATTGAGGTGAGATAGAAGGAGGTTTTCACGATCTCGAAACACAGAATTAGATAGAATATATGGAATGACCCTTTTGGGTCATCACATTCAAGATCAAAGCTTTTAAAAACATAGTTTTTCTACAATATAAACATTTTCCAAATATTCTTTTCCAAAGGGATATCCTTCAACATAGTTTTGTTTAACATAAACATTTTTCAAATATTCTTTTTCCAAAGGAATGTCCTTCCACATAGTTTTATTCAGGATAATTGTTTTTCAATTTGGACTTTCCAAATAATTGTCTTTCAAACATAATTTCTTTGATAAAATCTACCGGGATCCCGTCCCGTAGTCCCGAATTCATCACATAATACAGAGGATCTCCCAGAATACGTCCGTAGTCCCAAAATAAATATGCAGTACAGGGGGAAAGCTCCTGGAATACGTCCGTAGTCCCAATTTAAATATGCAGTACAGGGGGAAAGCTCCTGGAATACGTCCGTAGTCCCAATTTAAATATGCAGTACAGGGGAAAGCTCCCAAAATACGTCCGTTGTCCCAATTTAAATATGCAGTACAGGGGGAAAGCTCTCAGAATACGTCCGTAGTCCCAATTTAAATATGCAGTACATGGGAAAAGCTCTCGGAATACGTCCGTAGTCCCAATATAAATATAAAATGCCACAACCAAAGACAACAATTATAGAGCGGCAGAAAACTCGTACAACACCACATCAAATACAAAACAACCAGGACAATGACACAAGATACGGCGAGTAAATCAATACATGAACTTCGATTCACAAAGAAATAGTAGAACATCGTTCATAAGGAATAATCACGTCACAAAATACTAAGTGAAAAAGGGAACAACTCGACTAGGGAAAAACAAGACAAGCAACAAATCCACAATTTCAAGTCAACAATAAGAAGACAACACAATTCAAATAATTCCAAGTAAGGACAAGTCGACTAAGATATAAGTTATCTATACCCCTTATGAGGTTGAGAAAAATTATGATGGATATTCAATCGTTTAATTAATTATAGGTAGCTTATGAAAATATAGCATGATGATAGAGAGCTAAAACCTTTGGTCAAGTCAAATCAGAATCAAGTAGGCGGTAAGGGTGGATCCTAAAGCAATTAGTTCTAATCAAAGCATGTAGAGGTGAAACTAGCAGATAAGAACTCAAGAATATCAAGATCAACTTCATACAAGGTGAATATAAGGACCTAAGAACCTTAAAAGGTCAACCTTCTACAAATAAGTCTGAGCACACACTCGTCACCTCGCATATACGGACTAAAATCAACATAGAAGACTCAAATCCTAAGGGGTAATTCCCCCACACAAGGTTAGGCAAGATACTTACCTCTACCGCTCAAATCAAACTTGAAATCACGTTCTTGCCACACGTATCGACTCCAAATGGCCCAAATCTAATCAAATCAATAGCATCGTCTAAATAATACTACAAGCACCTAGTTTAACTAATAAATTCGAAGCTAAGACGCAGAAATTAGGAAAATTGCCTGAAAAGTCCCCCGGGCCCACGTCTTGGAATCGAGTGAAAGTTATAAATTTAGAACACCCATTCACTCACGAACTCACTTGAACAAGAATCATCAAAATCCGGCGTCAAAATCTCACTCAAATCTCGGATTTTTAATTGGGGAACTTTTTCTCCCATTTCCAAACTTTTACTCTCAAACTCCTTTGATTAAATGAGGAAAACCACAATAGATTAATGTAATAAAACCAAATTTGAGTAAGAAATCGTTACCTACAAGATTCCTCTTAAAATCTGTCAAAGAATTGCCTTCTCCCGAGCTCAAAATAAAAAATGGAGTGAAAATGAACAAACCCTCGAATATAAACTCTCTGCCCAACGATGACCGCACTTGCAGCTAATTGGACCGCACTTGCGGAAAATACATCGCAGGTGCGAAAACTCAGTAAATGACTGGGGCCGCATTTGCGGCTCCGCACCTGTGGAACCCCGTCCGCATATGCGAGCTTGGCTTCCCTTGACCAAAACCGCACCTTCGACGCCCTCCACTGCACCTGCGTGTCTGCACCTGCGGCTCACCATCCGTAGGTGCGAAACACCAGAACCAATAATGCTTCAGCTGGTTTCTAAGACCAAAATCATCCCGTTGAGCATCCGAAACATCCCTGAGGCCCCCGGGACCTCAACCAAACTTACCAACCAGTCCTAATACCTTATCCAAACTTAGTCGAGCCTTCAAAACACATCAGATAACATCAAAATCTCCAATTATGCATGGATTCAAGCCTAAGAACTTTTGAAATTTCTAAAATCTACAACCGATGCCGAAACACATCAAAACTAGCCTGAATGACCTAAAATTGACACACATAATCACAAATGACACTACAAACCTACGGCCACTTCCGGAATTCTATTTCGGGCTCGATATTAAGATTTCACCTATAGGCCAAAATCGCAAAAAATTTTACTTTCGCCAATTCAAGCCTAAATCTAACACAGACCTCGAAAACACATTCCAGATGCACTCCTCAGTCCAAAATCACCATACAAAGCTGCCGACATCATCCATAACCCGTTCTGGAGCCGTTTATATAAAAGTCAAATTCCGGTCAAAACTTCACTGTTTAAGCTTCCAAAACAACCGTCCTTCTTCCAATTCGACTCTGAATCATCCGGTAACTGAATCCAACCATGCATGCAGGTCGATGTACACAATGTAAAGCTGTTCAAGACCTTAAGCCACCGAACGGAGCTTAAATTCTCAAAATAAACGGTCGGATCGTTACAGGTGCTGAATTTGGCCACTAAAAAGATCCATATATCTAGAGATGTAATCTTCCATGAGCATATTTTTCCTTTTTCCTTATCTTCTGGTTCTAAGACTTCTACTGCTAATAATATCATCCCTCAGAATATTGGTGTTTTCTCCTCTTATGAAACCAATTTTTCCTCTCCTACTTCAAGAAGAACATAAGCTATTCCTCACATCAACATTGACACCCTCTACACTAATCATAATCCTATGAGCATATAATTACCTAACACCTCATGTAGCACAACTAATCAAGGCATTAACTCACCTCCTTCTCATGCTTCTAACATTACTAGAAATTATTCTTGTTGTGACAACCAACAACCTTCACTCAATTCAACTATACAAAGACCCTATAGGACACACAAACACCTACCTACTTGAAAATTATATGGTTACACTTTCTAAGCTACAACTTAATCATAGTGACCCTTCTTCTAGCACTACACCGGTAGACAACGCACCATCCTTCTCATTCATTACATCTGGATCCAATACATAATATATATATATATATATCTCAATGCTTTAACACATGAAAGTCAGCAATTAGTTTCCAATATCTCATATGATTGTGAACCTGGTTCATATGGAGAAACATCTTTAGATCCTGCATGGCAAGCACCCATGAAAAGAATTTGAAGCACTTTATGCAAATCATGCTTGGGACTTGGTACCACTTCCAGCAGGGAAACGATCAATAGTATACAAGTGGGTATATAAAGTGAAGCACAAAGTGGAGGGCACAGTGGAACGACTAAAGGCCAGACTAGTAGTGAAGGACAATACCGAACAAGAAGGAGTGGACTATACAGAAATATTTTCTCCAGTTGTGAAAATGAAAACTGTGAGAGCTTTAATTGTCACAACAGTGATGAAAGGTTGGGAAATGTATTAGCGGAATGTCAATAATGCCTTCCTCCATGGAGATTTACATGAGAAGTGATATGCAACTTCCACAAGGCCTCATGGTGCAAAGTCTGACCTTGTGTGCAAACTGAACAAATCCTTGTATGGCTTGAAGCAGACAAGTAGGAAATTATATGCCAAGTTAGATGAGGCACTTTGTTCCAGGGGCTACACTCATTCAATGTTAGACTACTCACTTTTCTCTAGTAAGAAGGGGAATTCAGTGGTTTTTGTAGCAGTTTATATGAATGATGTTATATTGACAGGAACATGCACAGAGCAAATTATTTCCCTAAAGAGTTTCTCAGAGCAGGCATTTAAAACAAAAAGGATCTAGGTAAACTTCACTACTTTCTAGGAATGGAAGTGTTGTATACTGCTGGTGATGTCCTGCTTACACAAAGGAAGTTTGCTCAAGATTTATTGAAAGAACACCATTGTCTTGGCTGACCCTCAATGTCCTCACCTCTTGACTCTTCAATCAAACTTAGAGCAGACGATGGAGTATTTAGAAGACCCATCTCATTACAAGAAATTGATAGGGAAAATAAATTTTCTCACTAACACCAGACTTGATATTGCCTATAGTGTGCAGCATCTCAATCAGTACATGCAGAATCCAAGAGATATACATTTGAAAGCTACTTTTCATGCTCTAAGATATCTAAAGTGGACTCCAAGTTTAAGGATTTTTTTCTCCTGCACAAGTGACTACACAGTTAGAGCCTTTTGCGACTTAGATTGGGCAGCCTGCCCTGAGTCTAGAAGGTAAGTGAGTGGATTTGTTATACTACTTGGGAGCATCCTATCAACAGGAATTCCAAGAAGCAGTCGACTATATCCCTATCCTCATCAGAGGCTGAGTATAGGTCGGCACGACAAGTGGTAGGAGAGCTGGTTTGGTTAACTAGATTGCTGCAACATAATAAGTATTGTTACCTTATATAAATCAATTAAATTTTCAAGTAAGTATTCCGTATTCACCAAATTGCGTTTAACATGCGAGGAAGAGTTCCAAATTTCAATCCTACTGCAAGTTCCACTCGGTCCAACGTGAACAAAAGGGATGTGAATCCTTAGAATCAATTTGAGTGGTTAGAAAGGTATAAAAGTTTCCATAGACACATAATTTAGTTCTGTAAGCTTTATTAAAAAATAATTACATTAGGAATAATTTAGGTCCAAGGTGCAAATCTCATTAGGAATAATTTATGTACTAAAATGTAAATACACATTATACCAAATACTATAATTAGATATAAACTAACTCAATATTCATAAATGTGATACTCTTTAGCTCAACATCAAATCCAAACAAATATTTTCAAAATGAGACATAAGAATTGAATGGTAGATATGGGTAGACACGCAAAGTGCGTACACTAAAAAGGGCGCCCTTCGCAAAGTATTGATCGATATTTTTAACCTTCACAAATAAATTTCACATGAGACAATCCAGCTAATTGGGATCAATATTCTATCATTTTCTGAAATTTATATTTTATAATATAATTTTATTTTTTAACTCAAATGCATTATTCAAAAATACTGTTCTAAAATTTTAAATTATATATTCATCTATATTATATTAAAAGCACGAAGACGCTTAACGAAATTCCGTTCGTCTTTTTTTACCCTTTTAAAATAGAATTCTCATTGTATTTAAAGAAAATTATTTAACTGCTATTAAAGTTCATTAATTATTTTCCTAATATATAAACATAAAATTTTCAATTCCTTTAATTACGGAATTTCAAATATTTCAATTAAAAGTAGGAAAATTTCATACTAGGAATGTTTCGTGGAGTATTAAATTTATCATTGCGCTTTCAATTAAAACTAGAAAAGTTTCGATTAGGAACATTAGATTCTCATTAGGTTTAGGAGGATCTCTTTGAGTTAACAAAATTTTGATAGATTCTTTGTAAAATTATTTGGTAACATCGAGCACTTCACACACTTCTCGGTTAGGAATACTTTTTTATATCGATAATATTTGAACTACTTTGTCTCACTAAATTCTGTCACGACCCAAATCCTAACCCGGGTGGCGATGACGCCCAACACCATTGTTAGGCAAGCCAACACTGATTATCTAGTAAATTTAGTTTGTGTTTATTAAATCCTTTCCACATTTCAAAAATAATTTAGCCACTACACATGGAATATGACACATAGCGGGGCAATTAGATTACGAAGAACAAAAGTTAATTTTTTTAATTAATTACATTTCCAAAAGAATAGTCTACCAATGCGTGTGCCAGGAACTAGCATCACAAGTCTACAGACATCTAGTAGAGAGGGAACAAAAGAACAAAATCTATCCTACCGTCTGAAATAATATAGTCAGAATAGCAAAAGAGGTGACTCCAGAGTGCTGCTGAACGACATCAGGAGAAGTAGCTTACCGTGAAGCCTCAAACCAAGTGAAATCAAGGACGAGCACCGGACTGATACCCAGATGCACCTGCCTCAGAACCTATATAATTAAGTACAGAGCGTAGCATCAGTACATAAACAATATGTACCCAGTAAGTATCCAGTCTAATCTCGAAGAAGTAGTGATGAGAGGTCGACTTGACACTTACTAGGGTCCAAACAATATAATTAGATATAATTTAAAATGAATAACAAGTACACGTGGACAGTAAAATAATGAATATTGAGCATAACTACAAAAACCTTTTTATATGGCGAAACACCAATATAAAATTTACAATTTGTCTTCCCAGACATCTAACAGTTTAACAGTCATGAAAAATATCAGACACGTAGCTTGCGCATAATGTGTCTAGGACATACGGTCAGAGCCAACATAATAATAAATGTGCACCGCCGAAGGGTCGAACGATGCAAATCATAGATGCATCTATTAAGATGTCGTGGCGTACGACCCGCTCCCATGAGAGTAGTGGAAAGAATCACTCCCGTTCGCGGAATACAAATTGCGAAGCGTTCACACATAAACACAACATTTTCCTTAAATCCTTTTCCAAAATAGTAATTCGTTTGAAAACGTCAAGTTCTACGTTTTCTTGAAAACAAGCTTGCATACAAGGAGATCACAAGGCATATAGTTCAATTAACGGAGTTCACAAGGCATGGTGTAAACCTAACTACCCGGACATAACAAGAATAGTCACTAAGCACGGACTCTCATCACCTCGTACGTACGTAGTCCCCACAAATAATGACACATAGTTAATTACTTCACCTATGGGGACAATTCCCTCATACAAGATTAGAAAGGATACTTACCTCATTTCAAGCCTACTTCCCGGGTCAAGAATGCGGCCGAATATCCAAATTCGTCGCCCAAGAACTCGAAACTAGCCACTCATTATATGAATAAATCAATATATGTTCAAAAGTCCACTCTTCCCCTATTTAACTAATTATCTCAAACTGTTTTGTAAAATCCTAAAATGTACCCCCCGGGCCCACATGCTCGGATTCCAAAAATTTTCAAGACGAATGGTTACTCACAACCTAAGGATCAATATATATAATTTTTGCATGATTTCATAACAAGTTTCTTGATTAAATCTTATTTTTAACAAAACCCTAGGTTCTACTATAAACCCATGATTTCCACTAATTTTTGTGTGTTAATCTACCCAAAACTCAAGTATTAGAATTACTTTTAAGTAGAAATTACTTACCTCACAATTGCTAGGTCGAATCTCCCCTTTGAAAGCTCCCCAAATCGTTTAAAGATGAAAGAAATGGCCAAAAAAAGTCTAAGTCCCGCATTTAAAACAACCACACTTTCTTTAGGACTTTCGCACCTACGGTTCGAGGACCGCATCTGCGGTCTCGCATCTGCGAGCCAGTGCTCACACCTGCAGAAGAGGAGAAGAAGGCCAGGGGTCGCACCTGCGGGATGGAGCCTGCACCTGCGGCTCCGCTTCTGAGGGAAAAGGCCCACACTTGCGGAAATTGGGCAGCCCCTCTAAGGCCGCACTTGCGAGGCTTTGACCGCGCCTGTGGTCTCGCGCCTGCGGCTGGTCCTTCGCAGGTGCGGTCAATCATACCCCAAAACCATCTAAATTCAACTTAAGAACTTTTAAGTTCTTGAATTTTCTTTCAACATGACGAAACATACCTATACTACTCAGAATGACACAAAATTTTGCGAGCAAGTCATAAATGACATGACGGAACTATTCCCAGTCTCGGAATTCCATTCGGACCTCGATAACACAAGAACACGTTCCAAACCTCAATTTTTGAACTTAAGGAATCGTATTCACTATTTGGCGCCGAAACGCTCCCGGGTCATCCTCAACCCGTTCCGAACATACACCCGAGTCCGAAATTATCATACGAACCTACTGGAGCTTTCAAATCTCGATTCTGAGGTCGTTCACTAAAAATGTTGACCGAAGTCAAACTTGGCCTTTAAGGCCAACCTTAAGGAACTAAGTGTTCCTATACCACCCCAAACTCCTCCGAATCCCGAACCAATCATCCTCACAAGTTATAAATCAGTAAAAGCTACCACAGGAAGTCTCATTTAGGGGCATGGGGTTCTAGAACACAAAACGACCGGTCGGGCCGTCACATTCTCCACCTCTTAAACAAACGCTCGTCCTCGAACGGGTCTAGAATTATACCTGGAGTGCTGAATAAGTGTAGATATCTGACTCGTATGTCCTCCTCGGACTCCCATGTCGCCTTCTCGACTGGTTTTCCCCTCCACTGGACCTTTACGGCGTAAACCCTCTTGGACCTCAACTGGCGATCCTGCCTGTCAATAATAGCAACTGGCTCCTCCTCATAACCCAATGTCTCGTCTAGCTGAATGGTGCTGAAGTCTATCACGTGAGCGAAGTCAGCGTGGTACCTCCGGAGCATGGACACATGAAAGACCGGATGATCTCCTGATAAACTTGGAGGTAAAGCGATCTCATAAGCAACCTCCTCAACTCGCCTCAACACCTCAAATGGACCTATAAACCTTGGGCTCAACTTTCCCTTCTTTCCAAATCTCATAATACCTTCATCGGCGAGACTTTCAACAGAACCTTCTCGCCGACCATAAAAGATACGTCACGCGCCTTCTGATCCATGTAACTCTTCTACCTAGACTGTGCTGTGCGAAGCCTCTTCTGAATCAACTTTACTTTCTCCAAAGCATCCTTCACCAAATCGGTGCCATATAACTTAGCCTCGTCAAGCTCAAACCACCCCATGGGAGAACGATATTGCCGACCATACAAGGCCTCAAATGGAACCATATCAATGTTGGACTGATAACTGTTGTTATAAGCAAACTCGGCCAAGGGCAAAAACTGGTCCCACTGCCCTCCAAAGTCAATCACACATGCTGTGAGCATGTCCTCCAATATCTAAACTGTTCACTCTGACTGCCCGTCGGTCTGAGGGTGGAATGTTGTGCTGAGCTCTACCCGGGTGCCTAACCCACTTTGCACTGCTCTCCAGAAGTACGAGGTGAACTGAGGACCTCGATCTGATATAATGGACATAGGCACGCCGTGCAACCGGACTATCTCCCGAATGTAGATCTGGGCCAACCTCTCTGAAGGATAAGTAGTAGCTACTGGAATGAAATGTGCTGACTTGGTCAACCTGTCCATAATAACCCAAACCGCATCAACCTTCCGCAAGGTCTGAAGCAACCCGACTACGAAGTCCATAGCGATGCGCTCCCATTTCCACTCAGGTATAGGCATTTGCTGAAGTATGCCTCCTGGCCTCTGGTGCTTATACTTAACCTGCTGGCAATTTAGACATCTAGCCACATACTCCACTATGTCCTTCTTCATCCGCCTCCACCAGTAATGCTGCCTCAGGTCACGATACATCTCCGCAGCACCAGGGTGAATAGAATACCGGGAACTATGTGCCTCTTCTAGAATCCTCTCCCTCAGGCCGTCAACATTAGGGACACATATGCGACCCTGAAGTCTCAGAACACCATCCTCGCCCATAGAAACCTCCTTGGAACCACCTTGTAACACCGTATCCCAGAGAACTGCCAAGTGCGGATCATCAAGCTGCCGAGCCTTGATCTCCCCCAATAATAAAGACTGAGCAACAACACGTGCAAGAACTCGGTTGGGCTCTGAAAGGTCCAGCCTCAACAGGCGATTAGCTAAAGACTGAATGTCCAAAGCTAGAGGTCTCTCCTCTGCTGAAATGAATGCCAAGCTACCCATACTCTCCTCCTTCCTGCTTAAGGCATCTGCAACAACATCCACCTTGCCCGGATGATAAAGAATGGTGATGTCATAATCCTTCAGCAACTCAAGCCATCTACGCTGCCTCAAATTAAGATCCCTCTACATGAACAAGTGCTTAAAACTGCGGTGGTCTGTATAAACCTCACAAGGCACCCCATACAAGTAGTGCCTCCAACTCTTAGAGCATGAACAATCGTCGCCAGCTCCAAATCGTGCACAAGGTAATTCTCTTCATGAACCTTCAACTGACGTGAGGCATATGAAATAACTTGCCCTTCCTACATCAATACACATCCCAAACCAACGCGTCAAGCGTCACAATAAACTGTATACATCCCCGAACTGGAAGGCAACAATAGAACTGGTGTTGTGGTTAAGGCTATCTTGAGCTTCTGGAAGCTCGCCTTACACTCGTCAGACCATCGGAATGGGGCACCCTTCTGGGTCAATCTATTCAGAGGGGCTGCAATGTATGAAAATCCCTCCACAAACCGGCGATAATAACCTGCCAATCCCAAGAAGCTCATGATCTCTGTCGTCGAGGTAGGGCGTGGCCAACTCTGAACTGCCTCAATCTTCTTAGGATCCACCTTGATACCCTCCCCGGATACCACATTTCCAAAGAATGCCACAGAATCTAACCAGAACTCACACTTGGAGAACTTAGCGTACAATTTTTGTTCCCGCAAGGTATGGAGCACAACTCTCAAATGCTGCTCGTGCTCCCCCATGCTACATAAGTAGATCAGAATGTCATCAATAAATACAATGACAAAGAATCAATATAAGGCCTGAACACCCTGTTCATCAAATCCATAAATGCTGCGGGGGCATTAGTCAAGCCAAAAGACATTACCAGGAACTCATAATGACCATATCTCGTACGGAAGGCAGTCTTCGGAACATCCGAGTCCCGAATCTTCAGCTGATGGTACCCTGATCTTAAGTCAATCTTAGAAAACACCCGAGCACCCTGCAACTAGTCAAACAAATCATCGATACGCGGCAACAGGTACTTGTTCTTGATCGTGAATTTGTTCAACTTGTGGTAGTCAATACACATCCGTATAGTCCCATCCTTCTTCTTCACAAATAACACTGGAGCACCCCAAGGCGATACACTAGGTCTGATAAATCCCTTAGCTAACAACTCCTCAAGTTGTTCTTTCAATTCCTTTAATTCCTTCAGAGCCATGCGGTATGGGGAATAGATATAGGTTGGGTGCTTGGAGCTAAGTCAATGCAAAAACCAATGTCACGATCCGGTGGAATGCCTGGAAGGTCTGAAGGAAATACATCAGCAAACTCTCGAACTACCAGCACTGAATCAATCGTTGAAGACTTGGCGGTGGTGTCCCGCACATAAGCAAGATAAGCCAAAAGACCCTTCTCGACCATACGTCGAGCCTTCAGGAAAGAAATAACCCGACTAGCTGCACCGACTGAGGAACCTCTCCACTCCAATCTCGGCAACTCAGGCATAGCTAGAGTAACCATCTTGGCATGGCAATCTAGGACAGTGTGATAAGGGGATAACCAATCCATGCCCAGGATGACCTCAAAATCAGTTATATCAAGCAGCAGGAGGTCCGCTCTGATCTCGAAAGCACAGAATGTAACTACACAGGACCGATAAATTCGGTCCACAACCATAGGATCACCCACAGGAGTGGACACATAAACAGGAGTACCCAAGGACTCACGAGGAATATCTAGGAAATGAGCAAACAGGGCTAATACATATGAAGAAGTGGATCCTAGATCAAATAATACCGATGCATCCCTACCGCATACCAAAATAATACCTGTGATCACGGAATCCGAGGCCACTGCATCTGGTGTGGCCGGGAAAGCATAGAATCTGGCTGGAGCGCCGGATGACTGACCTCCACCTGAATGGACAGGAGCTGGCTAGGCTCCCATGCCTAGCCGCCACCTCTAGGATGACCTCTACCAACCTGTCCTCCACCTCTGGGTGGCCGGACCGCCGGTGCTGAAACCATAGGCTGGTGACTCTGCTGCACTGCCTTGCCCCGAAGCCTGGGATAAAACCTCTTCATATGACATGGATCCCACACTCATAACAACCTCTCGGCACCATAGCCTACTGCCCTGAAGAAGAACCCTGAATAGCTGGAGGATGGTATGAACTCTCTGGCATAGCACTGAAATAAGAGCTGGAAGATCCCTGATGACTAGAATACCCGCCGAAGGAACCTTGAATGACAGGTGGGCGATAAGAACTCTCCGGCATCGCACTGCAATAAGGCCTCACAGGAGCACCTCGAGGAGGTAGTGGGGGGTGCTGAATATGGAGGCCTACTAGGCTGGACCCTACCAAACTGACCTCTGCCTCTAGATGGAGAACCTCTGAAATCCCCAGAAAATTGAGCTCTCTTATCCTGCTATCCCTGCTCTCTGCTCCTCAATCGATAGACCTCAATCCTGCAAGCAATCTCTACTACAAGCTGATAAGGAGTCCCCATCTCCACCTCTCGGGACATGTTGGCCCTAATACCTGAGTGCAACCCAGCTACAAATCTCCGCACTCTCTCTGCGTCAGTAGGAAGTATCATAAGTTCATGACGAGACAACTCAAAAAACCTAGCCTCGTAGTCGGTCACTGACATCTGACCCTGCTCTAGCTTCTCAAACTGATAATGCAGCTCATCCCTCTCAGAGGATGGAATATACCTGTCCAGGAATAGCTGAGTGAACTGCTTCCAAGTGATAGGAGGAGAATCATCCGGTCTGCCAAGAACATAAGACTGCCACCATCTACGGGCCCTGCCCTCAAGCATGAAAGTAGTGAAGTCTACTCCATGGGACTCCAGTATCCTCATGTTGTGCAGTCTGTCCCTGCACCTGTCAATAAAATCCTGAGCATCCTCATGAAGCTCGCCTCCGAAGACAAGAGGGTGCAGTCTGGTCCATCTGTCTAATAGTTTTTGCGGATCGCCATCCATAGATGGTCTGGGCTCAGGTTCTGCTGCTGCTACTGGCTGAACCCTCACCCGCGGGCAGTGTACCTGGGGTCTAGTAAACTGAAGCTCCGTGTCCTGTGGCCTGGACAGTAGGGATCTGTGCTCCCCCTCCTACCTGAGATGTGGCCGGGTCCGTTGGAAATAAACCAGCCTGGGTCATAGTATCCATGAACTGCATCATATGGACCATAACCTCCTAAAATCCCGGTGTTGTCATGAAGTCCAAGGGGGCGGGATCTGCTGTGGGAACCTCGCCCTGCTCCTCAGTGATAGGATCATCTGCTGGATCCACTGGCGGTGAAACTGGGGAAGCTCTGGGATGCCCTCGTCCCCTACATCAGGTCGGTGCCCTCCTCAACCTCTGCCACAGCCTTTGACGACGGGGGTAGCGGCCCTTCCCGGGTCCTGAACGTCGGCTGCACGCGTCCTTACCATCTACGAGAGAATAGAAGAGTAAGATTTGGCATACCATCAACTGCACGATAGAAGATGAACAAAAGAGATTTCCTAACACCCTATAGCCTCTCGAAGATAAATACAGACATCTCTGTACGAATCCACAAGACTCTATTGGGTTTGCCCGTAACTTGTGAGACCTACGTGAACCTAGAGATCTGGTACCATGTTGTCACGACCCAAATCCTAACCTGGGTCGCGATGGCGCCCAACACCGTTGTCAGGCAAGCCAACACTGATTACCTAGTGAATTTAGTTTGTGTTTACTAAATCCTTCCCACATTTCAAAAATAATTAGCCACTACACATGGAATATGACACATAGTGGGGCAATAAGATTACGAAGAACAAAAGTCAATTTTTTTAATTAATTACATTTCCAAAGAAATAGTCTACTAATGTGTGTGCCAGGAACTAGTGTCACAAGTCTACATGCATCTAGTAGAGAGGGAACAAAAGAATAAAATATATCCTACTATCTGAAATAGACAGAATAGCAAAACAGGTGACTCCAGAGTGCTGCTGAACGGCATCAGGAGAAGCAACTCACCGGGAAGCCTCGAACCAAGTGAAATCAAGGACGAGCACCGAACTGATACCCAAATGCACCTGCCTCAGAACATGTACAATTAATGTTGGCCCAAGAAAGGAAATAGTTTTGAAGATTGAAAAAGTAACTCCGAGATGAACCAGGTCCATCAGAGGTGACATAGACCAGTAGAGTTAAAGGCACATGATATGCACATGCAAGAGATAAATGTATTCTAATTAAATTGAGATATCTTATGATCGAAAAGATTGAAAAAATGAAATTGGAGAAGGACTCCTTATTCAATAAGAACAGAATCAAAGATAAGGAAGGATTTAGGAGTTGAGTTTGACTAGAACTCTTTCACCATGGAAGAGTTGGATTAGGATTCTAGTTAATTCCTTATCTACTAACTCCTATAAATTCCAGATTGTTCTTATGATATGGAGACGCACAAAAGCAGAAATTTATCAAGAATTGAGAGAAAAAATTCGTGAAGAAATTTTGCAAGCAGTTCGAGCCAAATTGGAGAGTGCGAATCTGAAGCTACATACCAACTAGAAGAACCAGTTCCATCTGTTTATCATTGAGTCTAGTTGGTTGTAGTAGGCGATTTAATATTGTATCTTTTCAGCTTTCATAGAAGCAATTGTAATAGGTACACCTTTGTTCAAGTTAGAGTTAACTTGAAGCTGGTAGAAATTAGCTAGAGGCTAGTTACTACATAGGGTTAGAGTTAATCCTAGGATTACAAAAGAGTTTATTTTGTAAGTCCGTTTGGCTCAGAGTTTTAGTGAAGAGTTTGAGAAAATCCTACTGAGGTGTAGGTCGTGTTTTTTTCACCTTTTGATCCAGGTGTTTTCCACGTAAAAATCTTTGTGTTTTTACTTTACTGCTTTTATTATTTTGCAAACAGTAGCAGTTGGAACACCAAGAAGAACCAGGTTCTTCAAGTAAGATGGCACTCAAAAATTGGGTACCACACAATTAACTATATTCTTGTGTGGTATTGACGTCCAAAACAATAATTGGTATCAAAGCGGGTTATCCTTGAAGAGGCTAACACCTTAGGAAAAGATCAAGATGAGTGCACCACCTGGGAACTGGGAAGGACAATCTACTGTTAGGCCTCCACTCTTCAATGTCCAGTATTACTCCTGGTGGAAGAATAGGATGAAGGATCACTTAATTGGAGAAGACTATGAACTATGGGAGATAGTCACTGACGGTCCTTTAGCCACCATGAAGAAGACAACTGAAGGAGTAGACGTGCCAAAGATTAGAGCTGACTGCACTGTCGGGGATTTGAGAAAGTGGGAGAAATATGCTAAGGCCAAGAAGTGGCTTGTGTGTGGACTCGGTCCAGATGAGTATAGCAGAATTCAAAGTTGTACCACTGCCAAAGAAATTTGGGACACTTTGCAAGTGGCTCATGAAGGAACACCTCAAGTGAAGAGGTCAAGAGGAACTCTACTATATTCTCAATATGAGAATTTCACCATGAAGGAAGGAGAGACCATCCAAGAGATGTATACAAGGTTCACTACACTGACCAATGAACTCATGTCTCTTGGAAGGGTCATTCTTGAAGAAGACAAGGTTGAGAAAATTCTGACAAGGGTCTTGCCAGTCTCTTGGGAAAGCAAAATTACAGCCATTCAGGAATCTAAGAACATTGCAACTCTTAAGCTGGATGAGCTGATTGGAAATCTCACTGCCTATGAACTTAGAAGGCAGACTATGAAGATGGATGGTCCCAAGAAGGAAAGGATTTTGGCATTCAGAATCACTGAAGAAGCTGGTCTGGAGGAGGATTAAATGACCATGATCACAAAGGACTTCAAGAAGTACCTAATGAGAGCAAAGGTTCCTTCAAGAACTGGAAGCTACAACAAACCAAGGGTTCCTGAAAAACAAACCAATAAGGGGTATTACAAGTGTGGCAAGACTGATCACCACATCAAAAACTGCCCTCAATGGGAAATTGAATGGAAGAAAGAAAAAGTTGAACGAAGGAACAGGAAGAAGGAACAGGTTCAACCCAAGAAAAACAGAACATCAACAAAGTCAATGGTTGCTGCTTGGGGTGAAAGTTCAGATGAGGAGCCAGATGATGAAGATGGATATGAACAAGCACTTATGGAAATTGGAGAATCCGATGAGGAATCTGAGCTAAGTATAATTCATCTCAAATACAAAATTAATTTTTTGTCTAAAGAAAGGATATCTGAGTTACTCCTGGAAATCATTGATGAATCTGAGGATCTAAACAATGAAAGAAACAAATGTCTAAGGAGTGTGTGATTTGAAAGCTAAGTGCAAAAATCTGGAACTTAGGGCTAGAGAAAGTGATAGTAAAAATGCTGAGTTAAAGAACCAGGTTCATGAACTTGACACCACTGTCCTAGAGCTAAGATCTGAAAATCTAAAACTGAAATTAGGAACAGGTAAAAACAAAGCTGATCACACACAACTCACATTAGAAGAAAACCTAGGAAAAATGAAAGACGAGTTGTACAAAAGAGATGAGCAGATAAGAGTCCTTAAGGAGGATCTAAGCAAGGTCAAGCATGAACTAGATAGAACTAGCAAATGGAACAGGTCCTTTGATGCTTTGACATGGCTACAAGAACATATAGTAGCAATAGAAGAGGACTTGGCTTTGGGAATCCACTACCTAAGTGGGATCCTAAAAGCAAGTA
Organism: Nicotiana paniculata; assembly: GCA_005239505.1. Lineage (NCBI taxonomy): Eukaryota > Viridiplantae > Streptophyta > Magnoliopsida > Solanales > Solanaceae > Nicotiana > Nicotiana paniculata. The sequence goes on from ML361237.1 coordinate 25,213, forward strand.
CCTCACTCTTCCTGAGAACAATATTTGTACTCACTGTGGTAAGACTGGTCACTTTAAAAGTGAATGTAACGCAAAAGAAAAGGCGAGTCAAAAGAACAAAAGTTTTGTTCGAGGGAATAATTGGCTACCAAGTTGGGCTAAAAAGAATTTAATTCATCCTTTTGCTTATAGAAAGGGACCCAAACTAGTTTGGGTTCCTAAGACTAACCCCTGATTTTCTTTTGTAGATTCAAGTGAAAGGTAGTAGCCAAATATGGTACATGGATAGTGGTTGCTCAAAACACATGACTGGCAACAAGGACTAGTTCCTTTCACTTGAGGACCTCAAATGAGGAAATGTTTCCTTTGGAAATGGAAAGAAAGGTGAAATCACTGGGGTTGGTAATGAACAAGATGATGAAGAAATTGGGCTAGTCAGAAACTCAGTCCAAACTAAAGCAACATTGGAGGAAGGAACAAGTGATAGAACAGGTTCATCCATCCTATGCAACATGACAGGGGGAATAGAACAAAATAATTCCCAAACTACGTTGGAACCTGTACCTAAAACTTTTCCACAACAATAAAGCAATGAAGGAACATCAAGGAGTAACTAGTTGGTTGTGAAACCATGCAGATATCTTTACAAAAGCACTGAGTAGAGAGTATTTTGAAAGGAACAGGTTACTATTAGGGATGATTAAGATCACTTAATTGAACCAGTTCAGAATGTAAATACATTAAAAATTGAAAACAAAGAAAACATTTGGTTAGAAAAGTCTGAAACAGGTGCAAATAATCAGATTAACAATTTGCTCAGTCTCATACTGTGAAAAGTATACTCTTATGTCATGTTTTGATATGACTCACTGATCACAAATGAAATTTTTTCTATATTTGCAAAATTGAGGCTTGATCTAGAGGATTCTTAAATGAGGAACCTGGTTCATCGTGTTGGTTCATCTGAACGGCGAGGTATGTGTTCTACACTCTGTTCACTTTGAAATACTAATAATTAAATCATGAGCAGAACTCTGCCCAAACTCAAAATCTTTTCAAAGCCTATCCATTTGACTTTGAACCAGTTCTGTTTCAACAAGAATCCTCACCAAATTAAAATACCTAGATTCTAGGGAAGCCTTAACCGTCAATTCAAAACTAAAAGTTCATTCAAGACATCCCCTCCCTTACAAAACCATTCCCAAATTTTTGATGACTTAGGTAACATCTGTCCAAGTCATTCTTCTGAGGTCATCTCTGATGTTGCTGAAAAACTTAGAAAATAGGTTCATACTGGTTGGGTCTGTAATAGATGTGGAGTTGCCGGAAACAATAAGAATAGGTGGTAAAAATTAAATTAAAAAAAATGAGAGTGAGGGAGTATAGAGTAATGAGAAAGGGAAAAGGGAAAGAAGTGGTTGATTCTTCAACCACCTCTGAATGTGTTAGAATGGCTATTTGTGGTGCTGAGCCAGAAAACGACAAAGAAAGTAGCAAGAACGCAGGGGGAAGTGAATCAGGAGAAGCCGCTGAAGGGTTAGTAAATTTAGGAAAGCACACAGATGAACCTGGTTCATTTACTGAGGAAACCCTGGGGATCTGCTGAAAATGTTAGGCGATAATTACAATCCAAAGAAGAAAAGAACTCCTAAAGCTCAAAAGTCTGGAATAACAAGAGAAAGTAAGAAAAGAAAAGCTGCTCCTTCTGAGACTTCTAATATTTCTCTTCCAAGAGGAAGAACTACAAGGAGCAAGGTAAAGCAAAGTGAGGACGAGTTGAAGAGAGCTTTAGAGGAGAGTAAGAAGAAAAGAGTGAAAAAAGGGAAAGAAAAGGTTGTTGAGCCTATTGAGGCTGTTGAAGTGGATGAGATGGACCTGGTCCATCAAGGTGAAAAAGTGGCAGAAGTAGAGGTTCAGACCCCTAAGCCCAATAAAGTCAAGACTTCCTCAAAGAAGTCTTCATCTGTTTCTAAGTCTGTTGAACCATCTATTTCGGCTAAACGGACCAGGTCTACAGTTCTTCCAAGACTTAATTTCCTAGCCTGCCTAGAATTTTCAGTAACCCAGATTCAGAATTTTTTTTGTTGCTCATGTTTTAACTGTTTTTGTTTTATTTTGTGGATTGTGAAAGAATCATATTCGCTCTATCAATGAAATCTGATGCTTTTTGCTCTGATTCAGTATCTCTATTTTTTGATAGTTTGAATTCTTAGTTGATTATTGATGATTAATCCATGATTGCATATGCAGTTGCCCAAACGGCCATGAGTAAGTGTAAAAAAATCTAGGATTCATACAATTTTTTTGCACATAGGTTGTGCTCTAACATGTGATAATTATAACCTAATGAACTTGGTTCTTTGTGATAAATTCTTAATACTCTAATATGTGTCACTGTTGGACTAAGCTACAGGCCTGAAGCACAAAGTTTGTCATCATCAAAAAGGGGGAATTTGTTGGCCCAAGAAAAGAAATAGTTTTGAATATTGACAAAGTAACTCCGAGATGAACCAGGTCCATCACAGGTGACATAGACCAGCAGAGTTAAAGGCACATGAGATGCACATGCAGGAGATAAATGTATTCTGATTAAATTGAGATATCTTCTGATCGAAAAGATTGCAAAAACGAAAATGGAGAAGGACTCTTTATTCAATAAGAACAGAATCAAAGATAAGGAAGGATTTAAGAGTTGAGTTTGACTAGAACTC
>MDKI01027787.1:0-10420 GCA_005239505.1 Nicotiana paniculata
GCCTATAATGTAATTATGGGAAGGCCATGGATTCATGACATGGACGTTGTACCGTCCACATTACATCAGGTTATCAAATTCCTTTCAAAACGGGGTATTCAACAAATTCGAAGAGATCAACAAATTTTGAGAAATATCAACTCAGTGATACATTCAAGTCAAAGAGATGGGGAAACAGAACTGAAAGACACGAGAGTAGCTCAAACAAATACGGGTGGAAATGATAAAGATACGGTAATCAAATCTCAATAGAGGTTTCATCAAAACAGACGGACGTAGACTCCAGGCCAGATGTTATTCAAGACCTAGAGGAAAATGAAAACATAAAAATGACAACTGAGGAGCTCGAAAATGTTCCATTATTCGAGCAATGGCTAGAACAAAGAATTCATATCGGAGCAAGACTAAACCTAGTAAGAAGAGGTAATTTAATTGAATATTAAAAATCTAACGCGGATTATTTTGCATGGTCCCGTTCAGATATGACAGGTATACCTCCGAAAGTGATGAATCATAAATTAAATGAAGACCCATCCATTCGTATCTGTCAAACGAAAGAAGAGGAAACAGGGATCATTTATAAATCAAGTGATCGATTAAGAGGTACAGAAACTCTTAAAAATTGGTTCAGTACGCGAGGTAAAATATCCTAATTGGTTTGCTAATATTGTGGTAGTACCTAAAAAGAACGGTAAATGGAGAGTTTGTGTAAATTACACTTATTTAAACAAAGCATGTCGGAGGACTCATTCCCATTACTGCATATAGATCAAATGATTGACGCTACCGCAAGTCACAAACTATTAAGTTTTCTAGATGCATATTCTGGTTATAATCAAATAAAAATGGACCCCTTAGACGAGGAAAAAACTTCCTTTATTACAAACAGTGGGACTTATTATTACAAAGTCATGCCATTTGGCTTGAAAAATGCTGGAGCCACGTACTAAAGGCTGGTGACCAAGATGTTCCAAGAAAATCTGGGGAAGACAATGGAAGTATATATCGGTGATATGTTGTTCAAGTCAGCACAAGCCGAAGACCATTTCCAACATCTTTCAACAACATTCGAGATCCTCCGCAGGTATAACATAAAACTAAATCCAGAAAAATGCGCCTTTGGCGTTGAATCAGGTAAGTTTTTGGGTTTTCTTGTAACTAATAGAGGCATTGAAGTAAACCATGCTCAAATTAAAGCTACTGAAGAAATACCTTATGTACTCACAAACAAAAAAGAGGTTCAAAGATTGACAAGTACAATTGCACCTTTAGGAAGATTCATTTCGAGATCTTCAGAGAAGAGTTTTAAGTTCTTTTCAGTATTAAAGAAGCAGAATCAGTTTGAATGGACTGAAGAATGCCAATAAGCCCTCAAAATTTTGAAGGCTTATCTATCAAATGCTCCCTTACTATCTAAGACAAGGGATGGAGAAATATTGTACGTTTATCTTGATGTTGCAGAAGTAGTTGTAGTGCAGTCTTAGTAAGGGAAGACAAAAGGTAAGCAATATCCCATTTATTATGTAAGTAAATCCTTATTGGATGTTGAAACTAGATACCCTCATCTAGAGAAACTAGCTTTAGCCTTGGTCATGTCAGCTAGGAAATTGAGACCATATTTTCAATGTCATCTAATTTCCGTCGTAACTTCATATCCCTTAAGAAATATTTTGCATAAACAAGAATTGTCAAGCAGATTAGCCAAGTGGGCAAAAATTAAGCGAATATGATATTGTTATCAACCTAGGACAGCAATAAAGTCTCAGGTTTTAGCAGATTTTTTCGCAGATTTTAGTACAAATATAATTCATGCGGTAGAAAATGAATTACAGATTTTTACTGGAGCTAATCCAGGAATATGGACTTTATTTACTGACGGTTCTTCTAATGTTAAATGAGCTGGTTTGGGAATTGTCTTAATACCACCTTCAGGTGAAACGATAAGGCAAGCAATTAAATGTTACCCTATTACTAACAATGAAGCGGAGTATGAAGCTGTCATTGCAGGTCTGGAACTAGAACTAGAACTCTCTATATTAAGAGTGACTCTCAACTGGTAGTAAATCAGATGCAGGGGACTTACACTGCTAGAGAGGCTCGAATGCAACAATATCTGGAAAGGGTACGCGAACTGGCCAGGTAGTTCCAATCGTGGAAGATCGTGCAAATACCCAGAGAGGAAAACACAGAAGCAGACGCGTTAGCTAACCTTTCTTCGGTAACAGAAGTAGCGAGCGAAGAAAATGCCATTATAATACATATATTTCATTCAGTAGTCGAATAGGATAAACACGAGGTAACCTTCAATAATTTAACCTGGGATTGGAGAAATAAGATTGTAAATTTTTTGCAGTATGGGATCGTACCTGAAGATAAGAAAGAATCTCAAGCACTTCGACGGAAAGCCGCTCGGTACTGTCTAATTCGAGACAATTTATATCGTGAAATGTTTGGTGGTCCTTTAGCAAGATGCCTCAGACCTAATCAAACTGAGTATGTGATGAAAGAAGTACATGAAGGACATTGCGGAAATCATTCAGGTGGAAGTTCTATAGTTAAAACTCTAATCAGATCAAGGTACTACTGGCCTAAAATGGAAGAAGATGCGAAAAATTTTGTAGCCTAATGTGATAAATGTCAATGCTATGCTAACAATATGCATCGACCCGCATAATTATTACATCCAGTTATTTGCCCTTGGCCATTCATGAAGTGGGAAATGGATATAGTAGGACCCTTACCACAAGCCAAAGGAAAGGTACGGTTTTTACTAGTACTAATAGATTATTTTTCAAAATGGGTAGAAGCAGCTGCCTTTAAACAGGTACGAGAAAAAGAGGTGAAGAATTTCATTTGGTGAAATATCATATGTCGCTTTGGAGTTCCAAAAAAGATCATATATGATAATGGCCCGCAATTTATAGGCTTGCAAATCATAGAATTCTTCCTGTGTTGGCAAATCAAATGTATCACCTCTTCACCTTGTCACCCCGTGGCTAATGGACAAGTTGATTCAACAAATAAGATCATCATCAATAATTTGAATAAGAGACTAGAGAAGTAAAACGGGAATTGGCTTGAAGAGTTACTAGGAGTATTATGGCTTATAGAACTACATCAAAAACAACCATGGGAGAGACTTCATTCTCACTTGTCTACGGTTCAGAGGCTCTAATACTAGTCGAAATTGGTGAGCCAAGCACGAGATTCACATTAGCAACAGAAGAATCAAACAATAACGAGTTAAGAACAAATTTAGATTTACTCGAGCAAAGAAGAGAGACCGCTTTAATTCGCATGGTAGCACAAAAGCAGATTATAGAGCGGTATTACAACAGAAAATCTCACCTCAAATATTTCAAAATTGGGTACTTCGTTCTTAGAAAAGTTTTCCAATCAACAAAAGTTGCTGGAACAGGAAAGTTAAGTCCAAATTGGGAAGGACCCTATAAAGTTCGAGGTATTTCAGGGAAAGGTGCTTATGAGTTGGAAACCATGGATGGCAAGGTCTTACCCTCGAGCTGGAACACTGTTCATTTAAAGAAGTACTATTTCTAAGAAAAAGAAGTACCCACGGTCAGGTATCATTTACATATGCTTTTATTTAGTACATTTAATATACTAACAATTTTAGATGATAGGAAAAAAGTTAACCCATACCAAATGATGATATCAGACCTGAAAGACATGCAAAAGTTCCCGGTCTAGGGTTACAGCCTTTTTGATGGAAATTTCAAAGGGTTAAGCATTCATCATCTAAACTATATACCTTCAAGTCCCGTATGTTTTTCCTTTTTAGGAAAAGGACCGCAAGAAAGGAATAGTCAAGTGCTCGAGATTTCATACTTCAAAGATCAAACATTTGGGAGACTATATAATATGGAAGGAAAAGAAGACTAGAAAAAGTCAGAATTCAATTCAATCCTGAGGTTTACTTTACCCAACAAATCGAAAGTCAAGAGCGAAGTCAAGATCCAAAAATGCAAGCCTGATTCAAAAACCTACAAAGAACATACTCGTGGATGTAAATGAATGTTTAGGTTAAATGCAGTATTTAGTCACGGGTTATAATTTATACCCTTGTATTTATTCAAATTTGTTGTAAAGAAAACAGTTATGAAAGAGTCATAGATGATACTCGAACACATGTAAAGTATTATGAAAGTTCAAATAATATAAAAACTTTCTTCATAACACTACTCAAAGGAACATGTGTATTCCTATTTCTTTTTCGTATATTTACACCATTATGAAGTTGAGACGTCTTCTTCATTAAGTGTCGTTCATAAAAAGGCCCTCTTTTATACATCGTGTTTGTTTCAGAAAGACACGAAAAATCAAAGCATTTTTATGCAAACACTAAGAGTAAGACAGAAACTCAAATTAAATATCACACAAGTTGAGCAAAAAACTTAAGATTGATATTATAAAACGGTTAAAACTAAGTGCGAACTTAGTTCAAACCTATTTTATCTATACAAAAACAACCCCAAAACTGACTTGGGGACTTTCCGAAAACTTTACCCCCAAATGGGACCGGGGGTAAACCACCAATTGTTCCAACATAAAAAAAAAAAAACAACAACAACACTTCCAAATATCACTTTTCACTGGGGGGAGATTGGCTTCATCGGAAGGAAGAGCAGCTTGAGCAGATGAAGGTTGAGAATCAACTTCACCAGGTATAATCTCATCACCTTCAGGAACATCAACCTCGGGTGATGAAAAACTTTGACTTTGCCAGGCTCTCTCGATTGTCTCTTTGGTCTTTACAATTTCAGCTTTTAAGTCAAATTTCTCCTAGCCTGCCTCCGTTAATGTTTCAAGGAGGGTATTCAAATAAGCCCAAATTACATCAACGACTGCTTTATCCTCAAGAGCCTCGTAATCTTTCTCCCATTGATTGATTTCAGCTTTTAACTCATCTTTTTAATTAAAGCTGCGTCATAGGAAGCTTGCAGCGGGGCAAGGGATCTCTCCAAGAACTGAACCTTATTAGAGGACACACGAAGATCCTCCTGAGCTTGTATGAGCATTTAAACAAGTTCCCCAGAGTAAGCTTCCTTCAAGTTCAATAAATCTTTTAAGCTTCTTATCTCCTCAGAAGCATGGGAAAGTTGTTCAACGAATGAAGATTCAAGGAGATTTTTGTCCTTGCCTGCCTAGTTTGATGAAGTCTTCTCAATGGCCAACTCCGCTGCCATGAATTTTACCTGCTACTACAAGGTACATTTTTCTTTCTCTATAACTTCCATGTCAAGATGAAGACACTCGAATTGCTCTTTCCAATTATCCGCCTCTGTATGATAGTCGTTCATCAGCTGCTCCATATGCACAATCCTTTTCATCATCTATGTGCCAATGAGATTGTTCTGCACAATAAAAAGGAAAATGTGATACGAGTAAAGGTAAAATTCTGAAAAGTAGAGCACATGATGTGTACCTTCAAAGACGAATGTACAATATCATTCATCCATGTAAGAGAACTATGGCTTTCCAACTTTGAATTTTCGATCGGGCCAATCAAAGGCTTTAATCATACATCAGCCTGGCCCGATTTTTTCAAAGGGCTACCTTCAACAGGAACTTCTATGGTAATTTGTCTCATCGCCCCACTACTAGAAGAACCGATTTCAACGTGAGAATGTACGGTAGTAGGGGCAGTCGAAGAAGCCACGAGAGTCACAATTGAGGCAGCAGAGATAGAGATAGGCACGTGTAATTGAGTTTTCGTTGGAGCAGATGCGGGAAAAATGGCAAGAGGCGCTTCCTCAGAAATTAAGCCAATATTTTCTACATTAAACCCGCGAGAGAAAAGTTGTTCAACTGAATCGTGGGTGGCAGCAGGAGTTTCTTCATCAGAATTCACTTGGGTGGCATCATCAGACTCAGGTACGGGAGTTGAACTAGGAAGTGGAGTAGATTCATCATCATAAATAACTCGTCTCCTTGCTCGTGGATTTCACACCAACGAGCCTTCCTCTTGCTCTTCTTCATCTTCAGAATTCTGAGTCCTATCCGCCTTCCTTTTTGATGAAGAACCCAAAATTATCTCCTGATCGTTCAATAAAGAGAGCCTTGAAGCAGTAATTGCAGCAGCAGTAACACCACGAACAGGAAACCCTAATAAGCAAAGGGTCAATAAATTTCGAGGAAAATACGAGGGTAAAAATAAAGTAAACAAAAGAAGAAGCTTACCATGAGTTTTTACTTTCCATCCAAACCTAACTGAAAGGTAACTCCAAAACCTTTCCTCCATCGGAGCAACTGTTAATAATTTTCTACCCAACCACGAAAACTGGGAATCTCCTCAACAATTCCCATAGTTGCTGAAAGAAAGAAAAAAAAACAGTTATGAGAACGTGTCTCATTATAGACATGTAATTTTTGACCCTCCCTGAAATTTTACAACCTTTAGTGCTTAGATATTAGTTTTATGTCTAATAGTACTATTTTCACTATCTTTTTAACTATTTGACTTTATTTTATCCTAAAAAACAAATAATCAAAAAAAAAAACTACAAAAATATTTATATATTTTTTATTTTAGCTAGTTGATATTTTGTCTAGTTAGTTTTACTTTTTTGAAAAAAATATAAAAAATAGTATTAATATTTTATGTTTACTCAGTTTAGTTTTAAAGTTGTAGGTTTTAGTATATATTGAATAATATTTAGATTTCGTTGATATAATTACTTTATTTTTCTCTTCCTAATATTTCTATCTTTTCTTAGATAACTAGTATTTTTGTGAAGCTATTTCTTAATTCATCCTTAAAAAGAAAAATGAAAAAAAAAACAAAAGAAAGAAAAGGAAAAGGAAAAAAAACAGAAAGAGTAATAGCAAAAAAATAAGAAAGGCCAAATGGTTCTTTCCCTTTTTCAATATCCATGTACCACTCTCTTCATTAAATCTTCAGTATATTTCTATTTATTTACATCTCATCCACTAAGTGTGGCTTTCTAAATAAATTTTCTTTATTCCTATTTTCACCCCTTATACCCTTTTAGTTTTGTCCATTTCCGTAACAAACTCTGACAATATTCTACACATTTTTGGGGGAACTGTTCTTTCTCTCCAAGTTGAGACCCCTTTTCATATACACACACACAAAGGAAAAAGAGAAAAAACGCTGCTCACCTCATCCCTTTTCCACCATTTTTTTCTTTATTTCCAAGAATACCAAAGCATAGATTTGGCCATGAAAATTCAATCTCATTAATTTAGGGGGACAGAAAGACAAAGAAAGGATGAAAAAAAATGACGAAAAACAGAGGAAAACGCATGGGAATGAGCAGCTGAAATTGGCTCTCTCTATCATCGGCTTTCCTCCCTCACAGCAGCAACGTCGAGCAAAAACAGAGGGAACGGAAATGGAGCTGCGTTTCTTTTCTTTTTCCTAACCACAAATCCATCTTCTTCCACAACAAAACCTCCATTAAAGCACCCCCAAAACCTCCAAAAACCTGTTGCTTTCTTCACCAAAAACAGCCTTGAATTCGTCCAAAACGACACCACAGGTACGAATCGAGTCGACGAGCTGTCCGTTTGCAATTTTGAGAGGTTCTGGTCGAGTTTGAGGTTGCGGACAAGGTCGTAGTTAGTTAGCTCTGGTCGAGTCCAATTGATGTTCATGTATATCGGAGAATTTGTGTTCATCTATAAAAGATTCGGTTTGGAGACTCGTTGTTCAGGTTCGTTTAAGGTTCATTCTTTCTTTTCTTTACTGTCTTCGCTCCTAATATCATAGTTCTTTTTTGTTTAGTTTTCTTTCGATTTTTGCTGCTTTGCCCTATTAACTGTTTGAATTAGTATTTTTGTGGAAAGTTCACTGTAATTGGCTTATTCCATTTTGTGATTGTTCAGATTAGAATTGTATGGGCATAACTTGGCAAATGATTAATCAGTGTTGATGGGTCATGGGCTTTTGATTTATTTCTTTTTTCGAAAAAAGGGGAAAGCTTTGTTCGAGACTAACTATTACTAAGAGTGTTTCACTAAGTGGGCAAGGGAATTTTCTTTTTCTGTTAAGGATAATTGATCATATTAGACCGTTTATATTTAGTTTGCTGGCCCATTCATAGATTGGTTGGCCTAATTATTGTAAATATATAAGATGTTCTTTTCTTTAATCACTATATAGGCCAAGTATCAATGAAATTCATAACATATTCCCCATAATATTACTTCCATAACTCTGTGCCTCGCAATAATCTCAAAGATCAGGAAAATAACTCATGAACATCCTAGCTTGCTCTAGGCGCGTAATTAAATCATCACGGCTATGGGTACGGTTCCCGTGGCATAGTCGTGATACGTAATTCCCAATTCGAGTGCGCATTTCATGTGACTCGACCATAACTTCAAATAATAATAAAATAGACACGTCGTAAATTGCGGGTGCATTTCATGCGGCGCGGTTCGCAATGTGTAGCAAAACGACAAGTGTACAACATCGTGACTTGTTCCAGAAATAATTCCATAAATACTAAAAGCGGTTAAATGTAAAAAATGCACAATAGGTTTCAGATATGTAATAAATCAGATAATTAGGTCAATTATTAATAGTTAAGAGACCGTGCTAAACCCAGGAACTCGGGAATGCCTAACACCTTCTCCCGGGTTAACAGAATTTCTTACCCGGATTTTTGTGTTTCGCAGACTGTAATACAGAGTCAAACTTCCTCGATTCGGGATTTTAAACTGGTAACTTGGGACACCATGTAATTATCCCAAATGGCGACCCTGAAAATAAATAAATTATACCATTTCGATTAATGTCACTTAAATTGAAAAAACTCCTTATGCCCCCTTGGCGGGAAAAAGGAGGTGTGACACTCATCATGAAAGAAAAGAAGTGAAAAGGTAACTTACGAGCAAAGTTCCACTTCTCAGGGAAGGGAATATTCTCTTCACCTACTAATCCACTAGTAGGGGCAATAACAAACCTAGAATACCATCCACGATCTTTATCGTCCTAAGGTCTGACCAAAACTCTCTTACTCCTTGCCACAAGAGTGAAAACTCCCTGAAGGAATAATTTGGGAGAGCAGAGATGGATCATATGGTAGAAGGTGAAAGGAAGAGAAGCCAAATTTGCTAGGTACCTAAGGCATGCAACTGCCCTTCAAATAATAGGACTGATTTGTCCCAAACATACATTGAAGAAACGACAAAACTCGATAATGACTGGATCGATGGGGGGCCTAATGTCACGACCCAAATTCCTAACCTTAGAGGTCGTGATGGATCCTAACACCACACTTGTAAGCCAATGTTAGAGCTCAAATAATTTATTTCCTTAATTTATTACTTAAGCACAAATAAATAACTTCCAAAGGAACTTAATTAGAATAATTCAGAACAACAATAAAATAAAATAATAATAATAACCAACTAATTAAGACGAACCACGAACTAATTATATAAATAACTCTAAGACTACCCCAGGGTCTGGTGTCACAATCCACGAACTACTAAAGAATACTACAAATAATGGCCGAAAGAAATAGTGTAATTGTTCTGAATATAATAAAACAGTGTAAATAATAATAGGAGAAGACTCTCGGAATCTGCGAACGCTGGCAGATGTACCTTGTGTCTCCCAACGAATCGGGTGGTCGTCCTGGAATTCTCTATTGCTGACTAGTACCTGGATCTGTGCAAAAGAGCACAGAGTGTAGTATCAGTAAAACCGACCCCATGTACTGAGTAAGTGCCGAGCCTAACCTCAACGAAGTAGTGACGATGTTACGGCGGGGCATTAACAACATATAACCTGTGACAATAATATATACAATAACACAATAAAATAATTCGACACGAACAAGAAAAATATAACTGAGACAATAAATATAAATAAAGAAGGAAATCTAAACAAATAATTAAGTATTATAACAACAATGAAATAACTCAGCCGTCTTTTCCAGATCTCAGCTATAACCAACTCTCAAATAATTTCCAAGTTTCCAAACTTTAACTTTAAATAAAAGTAGTGCCAATATGAAAAATAGTAATATAAAATAGTAAGTTTTCAATTCTTTATTTTTCTTTTGAAAATCAGTAAAAATATAAATGTCCTCCTTTATGGCTCCTTGTTGCGGCGTGCAACCCGCTCTCACATGTCCACCCTTATCACTCCTTGTTGCGGCGTGCAACCCGCTCCCACCAGACATATCATATCAATTTATTCAAATTTCACAATTCAAGTCAAAGCCTTTCACAATATTTACTCAACAATTATAAACAGAACAAGCTTCACTTTAAATAACAATAAAAGCAGAATATGAAATAATGACAATAAAACAATGAATGTTCCAACCTTTATTTTATGAACAGTAAACACATGCATATTCTTTCTTATCATTGTCTTGTTGCGGCGTGCAACCCGATCCCACCTATTCACAATATCACAATCAAT
>MDKI01259806.1:0-31731 GCA_005239505.1 Nicotiana paniculata
ACAAACCAACACCAAACTAAACTATTGCCCCAAACTAGAAAGTGCAAAATCAGATAACTGGACATGAACCATTAAACTAACAAAGAAACTAATGACTACAAACAAACAGAACATGTGTTTAAGACCTTAAACTAATTAGATTAAAACATAGACAAACTAGAGATAATAAACATGAAATTGGAACTTAACAATTAAGGCAACGTAAAATACATGTTGATAATGAAACAACTATCGAGTTGACTGAAACACGAAATCAAACATGAGACTAAACACGAAGTAACTATTACTAACAGATTTGAACTAAAGCAAAATACCAAAATTAATCACAAAACTAGAATATCAGTGAACTTCGCCAATTACAAATAGCTAATCGGATTTCAAAAGTGATCAACAAAACCGATTGACTAGACAAAATGTAATGGCAAAGTAAACGACTAACTAATACATGATTCAAAAGTATTAAGTAACGACTAATATTGATGATCGAAGCTAAACACGAACTAACAATCACGGATTAACAAACAAATGAAAACAGAAAATTACACTAAGACCTAAACTTAATAAATAAAGAATATATAAAAACAAAATAAAAAAAAACAGAAATTACGAAAAAGAAAGGGGAAAAGATTGGGGTGCGAGCTTATACCAAACTTCGAGACGTTCAACGTCGAATCGACAACGAGGCGATGCCGAGGATGCCAAGTGGTGGTTGTCCGACCTTGAAACGGGTGTTTCTTTCTAGCACACGCCGAAACTAATGAATTCTAGCGTTTTGCTAGAGAGAAACATGCTTTTTTGGTCGGGAATAGACTGAAAATGAAGGGCTCGTGATGGTCTTGGGTAGTCGTGGCGGTGGCGGCGGCAGCGGGTGGCGGCGGCGTGGTCGCCGGAATTCCATCGCCGGATTTTCGGGGTGAAATTGACATCAATAGGTAGGTCTTGAAGAGCCCTACCCATTGGTATAAATATTGTGGGGTGAGATGGTTTGGTTTGCAGAGAATTTCAAAAAGAAAGAGGGCCTAGGGTTTCGGTTTTCCTTAGATCTATGGAGATTGGTGAAGTTTTGGAGGATATGAGGCTTGGATTCATGGAGAGGAGGTTGAGAGGAAGATATGGTGAAAAATGGGGGAGTTTGGAGGGCGGCCGCCGCCGGTGGGCGATTTCCGACGGCGGCAGTAGGCGGCGGCGGCAGAGATTGAGAGAATGAGGAGAGAGGGGTCTAGGGCTTGGGGCTTGTATGGGAATGAGGCCAAAAACATCAGATTTCTAAACTTTTATACCTCACATGAAACCAATTCTAGACAATTGGATCAAAGAAAATTGGTGGCCAGGATTTGATCTTGATCATTTAACCAAAACGACGTAGTTTTGTGCTCAAACTACGTCGTTTTTGCCCCTCCCCTGGCAGCCTTTTTTATGGATTAACCATTTCACTTTTGGCCACTTAAATCATTTCAATTTTAACCATTTTCCTGGAATCCTATCTTATTAAACTAAAATCTAATTAACCTAAATACCAACTAGTAAAATAAACCTAATAAAATAAATTAGCTAACAATTGAATTAATTATATGAGAAATCAATTAACTTATCAAATAATTAGTCAATTAAAAGTGCACACACAAAGAGAAAAGTATAGAAAAATTGTTTTTGGTATTTTTATGACAAGAAATTCAATTAAAAATGCACAAAAATATAAGAAAATAACGAGTGAAGGAAAATTGACACTAACAACTTTAGGAGCATTTAAATGGAGCAAAAATTATGTATTCACAGCTGCCCCTCTTTGCTCGAGAACATGAAGAGTTTTCGTGCAAAGAAAAGTGAATCCATGACTAATTTTGCTCACACATCACTACAATGAAGCATTTTGAAAAAGGTGACCGAACCTTGCTTCCGAGGTTGCCTACATATCCTTGGCTATAAAGGAATCAGGTCAGTGTAGTTCTGGGAAAAGTTTGGTAGTTGGGACTACCGGACACTGGAGATAAGGCTGTTGCTGTTGTTGTTGCTGTTGTTGTTATTGTTGCTTGCTTACTACATTAAAATAAGAAGAGAACTACATATTGCTACAAGCTAAGAGTTACAAAATTCCTATCTATGTGTCTCCTGGAGTCAAATCTTGTTTCTTGACCTGCTCGCTTGTGTTGACCTTAGATTGGATCTTGATGCCCTTTGTAGAAAAGATTATTGCTCAATATCAATTGCTTTCTTTCTGGATCAGAATTTGAGAAGATGAATCTTGAGAAACTGGGTTGCGGACACATTGTCAAAGCTAAACTCCAACCATCTTGTGATCGAAAGACTTCTTTCTTCTGATGAGACACTGAAATCGCAAGCTTTAACCGTCACTTGTGCCCTACGGCGGGGCCTGAAAATCCATCAAAGACGAACAAAGCGAACAAAATTTTTCTGCCCCAGTTTGAACTAGGAAAATTTTGTGAGTTATCAGAGAAAGTTATAAACTATCTAATTTATTGAAAGGCACACAGAAGTAGCAGAATAAACTGGCTAAAAGAGATAAAATTTTTGTAACGAGGGATTGTGTACCCTACGTTACCGAGAGGATAGGAAACCAGGGGTTGGAACCCTGTATTACTGAAAGGAAATGTAACCAGGGGTTGGTACCCTGTATTATTGGAAAGAAAAAGTAACCAGGGGTTGGCACCCTGTATTACTGGGGAGGAATGTAACCAGGTGTTGGTGCCCTGTATTACTGGAAACGGATGTAACCAAGGGTTGGTACCCTGTATCACTGAAGAAGAATGTAACCAAGGGTTGGTACCCTGTATTACTGGAAGGAAATGTAACCAGGGGTTGGTACCCTGTGTTACTGATAAAGCGTTGAATTCCTATAGGCAAAATGGTTCTTCCTGGGTTAAGCTATGTAAAATAACCTGAGCGAAGAGTGCTTCTACCCGGAACTATGAGCTGGATCCCCCTAGGTGAAATGGCTCTACCTGGGTTAAACTACGTAAGACAACCTGAGCGAAGAGTACTTCTACCCGGAACTATGAGCTGGATCCCCCTAGGCGAAATGGTTCTACCTGGGTTAAGCTATGTAAAACACCCTGAACGAAGAGTACTTCTACTCGGGACTATGAGCTGGATCCCCGTAGGTGAGATGGCTCTACCTGGGTTAAGCTATGTAAAACACCCTGAGCGAAGAGTACTTCTATGCGGGACTATGAGCTGGATCCCCCTAGGTGAAATTGTTCTACCTGAGTTAAGCTACTAAACTAAGAGGTATGAATAGTAGCGATGCATGCTAAAAAATAAAAGAAAAATGGAGATTTTAAGGAGCTTACGTTTGGTGACATTCGTCCTTTAAGAACCACCATTCTGCACTGCTTTGTTCCTGCTTCAAACAAAGAAAACTTTATGAGTTTTAAAAATGGTGGTTGGTTTGTGGCCTTAATGCCCTATTGTGATTTTGACTTCACGGCCTCTCCGCAGCTGAAGAGCTGATTCTATCAGTATGGTACCGTGATGATCGACTGATCTGTATCCTTTTCTGGAGACCTTGGCTTTCCAATGTTGCCCCAACTGTTTCATACCCAGACGTCCTTGGTATTGCGACCTTTGTCTCCGAGGCAATGCAATTTTCTTTAAAAATCACACTCAATTGTCTTGCTCCTAGTACCGGTTTGTGTCTGCAGTGCTTATCAACTTTTCTCATGAAGAGGTCTTGCTTAGGCAACCTTTTCAGTCTCTTTGAGACACTTTGTTCTCCTTGTCAAATGAGGTCATAGACGGGTTCGTGCCTTCGTCAATGCCGTATATGCCCCAAATTGTGCTCGATATTACGGGGAAACTGTAGCCAGTTTTGCAGCCATTTGTTTGCTTCGCTTTTGACGAAATATTAGACCGAAAAGGACTAAAAGAAAATTATGGGTAAAAAATATAAGAATACTTGAAGGTGCAAAAGAACTGTGCTTAAACAAAAGGCGTCCCTTTCGGGGAAAGGAACAGGGAGACTTATCTGGAAGTATGTGCCTACTTCATGAATCATGGCATGCATTTTGGACTGGACGCCTGATCCTACTTCAATGAATCATGAATACATGTTGATAATGAAACAACTATCGAGTTGACTGAAACACGAAATCAAACATGAGACTAAGCACGAAGTAACTATTACTAACAGATTTGAACTAAAGCAAAATACCAAAATTAATCGCAAAACCAGAATATCAGTGAACTTTGCCAATTACAAATAGCTAATCGGATTCAAAAGTGATCAACAAAACCGATTGACTAAACAAAATGTAATGGCAAAGTAAACGACTAACTAATACATGATTCGAAAGTATTAAGTAACGACTAATATTGATGATCGAAGCTAAACACGAACTAACAATCACGGATTAACAAACAAATAAAACAGAAAATTACACTAAGACCTATACTTAATAAATAAAAAATATATTTAAAAAAATAAAAATAAAAAAATAAAAAAAAATAGAAATTACGAAAAAGAAAGGGGAAAAGATTGGGGTGCGAGCTTAGGTCTATGGAGATTGGTGAAGTTTTGGAGATATGAGGCTTGGATTCATGGAAAGGAGGTTGAGAGGAAGATATGGTGAAAAATGGGGGAGTTTGGAGGGCGGCCGCCGCCGGTGGGCGATTTCCGGCGGCGGCAGTAAGCGGCGGCGGCAAGGATTGAGAGAATGAGGAGAGAGGGGTCTAGGGCTTGGGGCTTGTATGGGAATGAGGCCAAAAAAATCAGATTTCTAAACTTTTATACCTCACATGAAACCAATTCTAGGCCATTGGATCAAAGAAAATTGGTGGCCAGGATTTGATCTTGATCATTTAACCAAAACGACGTAGTTTTGTGCTCAAACTACGTCGTTTTTGCCCCTCCCCTGGCAGCCCTTTTTATGGATTAACCATTTCACTTTTGGCCACTTAAATCATTTCAATTTTACCCATTTTCCTTGAATCCTATCTAAAATCTAATTAACCTAAATACCAACTAGTAAAATAAACCTAATAAAATAAATTAGCTAACAATTGAATTAATTATATGAGAAATCAATTAACTTATCAAATAATTAGTCAATTAAAAGTGCACACACAAAGAGAAAAGTATAGAAAAATTATTTTTGGTATTTTTATGACAAGAAATTCAATTAAAAATGCACAAAAATATAAGAAAAGAACGAGTGAAGGAAAATTGACACTAACAACTTTAGGAGCATTTAAATGGTGCAAAAATTAGGTATTCACAAGATCGATTCTGCTATCTTACTCCAAAACACATACATTTTTATCCTGTCCAACATAATGAACCGAGATTAAAATGAAAGAACAAGATATGTTTTTTTTTCACCCCTCCCTAGGAGCTTATATGTTCTCTTGCTGACTCGAACTCGTAACCTTAAGGTTGGAGGTGGAGGTACTTACCATTTGAGCGGTCCTCTCTTGTCAAAGAACAGGATATGTTGATTCAATTCGCATTAAAAAAAATTCTAATAGTTACTAATTTATTTAATCAAATAAAGGATTAAGAAAATGCATTATTAGTGCAGGTGGGGACATATGCAGAACAGGGCATGACGATCCACCAGCTCCAAGGAATGGAATAAGATATGGAACAATAAGTGCATGGCCGCACCTAAGATGTATACCAGGAATAGTTCTTGGCCATAAATGTTGGTGCTGTGCTACTACTTCTGGTGTTGGATGTTTTACTAATGTGGCTGATTGTCTTAACAACAGAAAATGTGATGTTTATCGTGGCCCACCTGCTGAAAACCCCTAAAATTAAAGCTTTCAAACTGAAATTTATTTTAATTTTATGTTCAAGCTTTCAATATTTTCATGTATTTTTTGACAAAAGTTGAAGCGGTATAAGCTTCATATGTATGTGTGGTGGAATGATTGAGATCTCTCATCCGTAATCAAAGGGCTCGATTCTGAATTCTGAAATTTAAAAAAGGCGCTATATATTCGACACGAATTTGAATTAGCCATACCAATTACTTCGCACACCGAATGGTTAAACTGAAGAACGCACTCATATGTATTTGCACCTCATTTGGTTTTTGGCGCAATAGTTGAACTATCTTAACATGGGAAAAAGAATAACATGTGCTTTTGTTCCTCTTTTAAATTGTGGTTAGAAAGATCTTTACATGTTAATTAATACTGAGAAAAGAATGCAAATCGTCAGTTTGTGCTCGAGACACCATGTGTCCTGCAATGCAATTGGATATATATACTTCATCTGCTATGGAATTCGATAATCAAGTTAGATCGAGTAATTGAATTATAGTTTCATATGGGACTAGAAAAACTATACTAGAATAGATACTTCTAAACAGATTCAAGTAACATATATTCCTTAAATATTTACAATTAAATGTTAAATTTGTTTAATTGAGTATAACTTGTCCCTTTTTAGCTAATCAACTTAAACTTATCATGAACAATTTGTTAGTAAACTGTATTTGTAAAATAATTCTAAAGAAGATAATATAGCATATAAACATAAATGTAAAAGAAACAGAATTTAATCCGAGCCCACTGAATTCACAGTGTTTCCTTAAGGAACTTAATCCCCTCCTAGTACCTAAGGTTGTGGATTATTTTCTCCCAGGATAAAATGGATTACACACTGGTGTAACAGTACTTCAAACCCCAGTGTTTCAGCGAACAAAATGATCGGTAGCAAATCACACTTACTGTTGCTTTCTATGTAGTTAAAACAATACAGAAGAAAAGAGGAGAACTCAGAAATTCGTATGGAAAATTTGAGAGATGGACTTCTATTTATAGCCAATGTTGAGCTCAAATTGAAGAGGTGCAACTCTTCAGAAGGGTTGTTTACGTAAAACGGCCATAACGTAAATGTCTATTTACGCAACAATAACTGGGAAGTCGAAACGCGGAGGAAACTTAATTTTCCGTTACAAAAACGGAAAACAGATACTTAATTTTCCGTTTATAAAAAACGGATATTTAATCAATCAATCGATCATTTGTCCAAGTCTGAGTCGGAGCCGAAGTCGGAGCCGAACGACGACGATGACGGCGCGAGGATTGCCCTCTTCTTAACTCTTTAAGAGCTAGAAGAAGAACAACTGTATATATACCCATCAAAAACCTTTTCCTCTTCCAATATGGGAAAATGTCCCTTTATCAAAAAGGAGAACTTAAATATTTCATCTTCCCTCCATTTCTTATTCACCCTCTTTTAAGCTATATTTAAGCTTAAAAACCAACACGGTTTGCTGGTAGAGATTTAGAAGTAATGGTACTCGCGAAAAAATATGAGTACGTAGATTAATTGGATTGTCACATCGTTGTAGAATGGCCTAGCTTGAGGTTTTGGCCCACGGTATCATCAAACAGAAATGTAGCAGATTGTGGATTTCTCTATAGAGTTCATTTCATGTTTACAAGAAAAGAATGAAGACCTCGCTTCAATTTCGAGTTGAGAATTTTATAGTATCAAACGGAGCATATGTATGAGGAGATACATGCTCATGTTTATGAGGTTGAAAAAAGGGCGTAAATTAATTCTAATAGTTGGCGTAAAAATAGCACGGGCTAGCCATTTCGGACGGGTAATTCAAAAATAGTCAGCATTTACAAAGTCATTGAAAAATAGCCACGTTTGCTGCAACGCGAAAAGTTTCAGCATAATGTACTGGAGATCGGTGCACTTGTGTATGAACTTCCAACATATTATGCTGGAACCTCAACACGCGAAAAGTTTCAGTATAATATACTGGAGATTGGAGCACCTGTGTATGAACTTCCAGCATATTATACTGGACCGATATATTATACTGGAACTCCTGTATATCATGCTGGAAGTCTAGCATATTATATTGGAATTTCAATATGTATATTATATTGAAATTCCAGTATATTATACTAGAGTATTTTTCGAAGTTTGAACAGTATTTTCTTTACCATCCTTTACCATGATATGATAAACATAATTCAATTTGGGTCGAATCAAAATAGTTTTATCCAAAATATTTTATACTATTAAAAGTATCTTACTCTTTATATTTTAGTTTTTTTCTATTAATGTTCAATATAAGACGTCGTTTGTGTCATGACCCAAGTTCCATTATATGTCACGATAGCGCTCAACACCGTTGTTAGGCAAGCCAACACTAATCAACTAGTGAGATCTCATTTATTTTACTAAACATCCCCAACATCTACTTAACTTAGATTTATAGCATTCGATAAGTAACAAATTATTAATGCAATTTAAACGGAAGTGACTAAAAGAGATCATAATTATATGATTACAACCCAAAATAATGGTCTACTAATGTATGTGACAGGATCTAGTGTCACATGTGTGTGTGTGTGCATCTAGTAGAATGTACGAAATATAACTATCCTATTGCCTGAAATAGAATAGACAGTAATAAACAAAAGAGAGACTCTGACACGCTGCTGAACGGCATCAGAAAGGGGAAGCTCACCGTGGAATCTCGGTCAAGTGTCAAGAACGTGCACCCGGGCGGGTAGCTAGATGCACCTACCTCAGATCTTGTACAATTAAGTACATAAGCATAGTATGAGTACATAAACAATACGTACTCAGTAAGTATTCTGTCTAACCTCGAAGAAGTAGTAAGAGGGGTCGACTTGACACTTACTAGGGCAAAAATAATATAATTAAGTGTGAGGCTAAGCATGGATGTCATGAATAAATAACAGATAGTAACATGAAGTGACAAGTCCTTTCAAAATTAAAATTTCAGTTTCCATCATTTCAATCAACAATTTATATTTTAAGACATTTAAAGAAGTTCAAATCACAGAAAGTACCAAGCAAATAGCATGCGCAAATAATGTCGAGGTCGTACGGCCCGATCCAACAAAATAATAAAATGTACACCACCGGAGGGTCGAATGGCGCGAATCATAGATGTATTTATTACTCCGCTCACGAATCATACATGCGACGCGGTAAAATACAAATAAACACATCAAACAGTCAATCAAGAATTCATCAAGAAAGCAATTACCCAAAGAAATGTCAACTTCTCTTTAACGGTCAAGAAAATGATGTTTAACCTTTTTTAAATTTCTTTTCCAAGTTCGATATGATTTAAGCAATTTAATTTGACAAAAAAGTTTCAAGTACGGCAAGTAAATCATGCTTTTGGGTCCTAAGCTACCCTGACTTACCATAATGGTAGCTACGCATGGACACTCGTCACCTGTGCGTACGTAGCCCCCATAATTACCGTTCGCCTCGCTACAGCCTACAGCCAAAGTTTCCGCGAAGAAGGAGGAGAAAACAAAGAATAAAAAAGGTCCCTTGACTCCTCGGATGCTCATTCTGAGGCCAAGAAGAGGAAAATAATCGTAGTTAGGGTTAGAAAAAGCACCAAGCAAAGTTTGAGTGCCAGGTTCTCGGACCCTGAAGCTCTTTACCGGCTCAGGGACTTCCCCGAGGATGACGACATGGAATTCGTCGTTCATGAACCGAGTGACACCGCACAAGAGCTGGTAGCCTCGGAGGGGGGTGATTATAAGGCTGAATCCCCCTCAGCTCGGGATCCCAAGGAGGAAAATATGGCCACCACTTCTTTAGAAGCCCATCCGATACCAACAACAATGATCCTCGAGGATGACATCGTCATCTATATCCAAGAGCCTCTGTATCAGCTGGAGACCGCTTTAAATGGGTTCAAGTTGTTGAAGAAAAGCCGACTGACATGTCTCGAGCCATGGATAAAGCCCTAAACTCATTTTTTGAGGGTGTGGACGTCGATGTTCTAGAGGACTACTCTGGCTTTGGCTACCTAGAGATCCCGAAGAGGGTCGTACAATCGAGGTCGGGTGGCCAAGTTCGAGAGAAAATATCGAAAAGCAATTTCCTGCCCCCAAGTGTGGACCCTGACTGGAAGAAGACGTTTATGTTCACAGTCCAGGTGGATACCAGCATACTATTCGGGCCAGTCCAAGTGGCCAACTACCTCCGTTCCTTGGTGATCGAAGAGGACTAAGTGAAAATGAAAGAGGTATACACGTCGATCCTCTTCAATGGGGCCCAACAGGCGCTAAATAGGGTATGCCTTTTTTCCTTCGTATCTTTGTAGAGTATTTTCTACCTTAGTGGGATTTTAATAATTTTCCTCTTTCTTTGTGTCTCAGGCCTCAGTACTTCACTATGAGAGCTTTCATCGGGCCAGGATGGAGGCGAGTCACCTCGAGTTCGAGTTCAAGGAGCAGGTCCGACAAAAGGACATGTACAAAGCTCTTTGTGAGAAACCAGATGAAATCCTTAAGGACCACTCTGTCCTCCAAGGTGAGCTGGAAAAAGCTCGAAATGAGGCCTCGAAAGTGAAACAGGAACATGCCCTTCTGGTTGAAAAGGTAAGAGTGTTTGAGATAAATAACGAGAGGTTAAACACAGATGCTAATGTTGTAACCTCGCAAGTCCAAGAGAAGATAACCTTGATCGACCAGCTTAGGTTCGAAATAGACGAGATCAAAGCCTCAGCTGAGGAGTTGAAAGGCAAAATGGATCTTTTGGCCTTGGAGCCGGATGCCACCCAAGAGGAGCCGATATTGACCAAATACAGATCCGAGTGAGGAGAGAAAAAGACAACGAATGGTCTCGGATAAATGAGGAGCTCAGGGCACAAATTGACTCGAGCGTTACAGAATGTGATGCTCTCAGCCAAGAATACACTGCAGTGAGGTCCAAATTGGAGGCGGCTTCGAACGAGACCTCTAAAGCTCAGGATATGCTAGCCTAGTACAAGAATGATATAGAGGTAGTCGAAGCCCGTTTCATAATAAAGGCCGAATATGTGAAGTGGCTATCTCTGAGAGAGACTCTAGAGGAGAGCCAAGACCGGGGATTTGACCTGACGGTCGAGATCGAAGAGGCGAAGAGGCTCGAAGCTGAGGCCATAGCGAGATACTAGCCCGATGGTTCGAGCAGCGATCCGGGCTTCAATAAATAATAGGCAGGAAATGCCTTAGCTTATTTTGTTTTTTCTAGTAGCTACATATTTTGTATTTTAGGGCCGTTTCATAATGCCTCTATAAATGTTTTTTGGTAATTATAAATAATTTCTCTTCGGCTACATATTGTGTCCTTTAGTTTTCTATACTTGTTTATGTTTTAAGACATAGGATACATAACTTGTGTTTTTAACTTCATAATATGCCATTGATTCCTTAGCATAGAATTTGACATTGCATAAGCTGTTCATTTTCCCAAAGTCCGGATGAGGCCTAGACTAAATAATAACTTCGAGTTGCTTTGAATTCAGAGGACTCGATAGAAAATGAATTCCTTACCAAAATATTCGAGTTATTTAACCGAACACATTTATTATTTGTTGAAGGTGTCCCTTTTCATGGCCGTAATTCGAGACTGAGTAGCTTCACCGGGTCTGAAGTAAACTTTCATGGATTAAAAATGTGCAAGGACCTTACTTTTTATGCACGAACTCAGACGTCTCCGAGCCGTTTATATGTTGTGACCGAAGCTCTTTTCGTCCCTTAAGTTGGCAGTGGCCTTTCGTGTTTGGGCCCTACCTTGTAGGCTCAGTGCCTTCGGTATTTAGTAGCCGGAGTTTCCCGATCTTACTGTGGGATAGCAGTCTCCGGTTCGGGGTGGCCCGCAAGCTTAGATAATTTTTAACCTAGTACTCATTCTAAGTAACTTAACGACAATATTTCTTGTGCAAAAGTGAACCGATGAAACATAGAAGGCAAATTTCTTTTATTACTTTGAATGTAGTGTAAGTAATTGAAGGTACAAAAATTATCTGCCATGGCGAGAATGAGATATGCAGGTATGATTCGTTTGACCATTTTACCCTTGTATTTAATCCTAATATTCAAGACTTAACTTTCAATATCGAATAGGAATGCCTTCTAAATTTCAATATTGAGATTGATCAAGGGCTCGAATACTATCGATATGATACAGATGATCAGTAGTCTTCGGTATTAGACTGGTCTTCAACACTAGGTTAGCATACTTACTGTTGCCTCGTTAAAAACCTTTCCATAAAACCCACTTCGGGAAAAAACTGGTCCAAGAGAAAAAGAGTGCAACACGTGCTTTTAGACCTAATTCTAAAATTTTACTTCTATTGATTACATGAACGAGTTAGTTCAAAGTGTAATAAACCACAAACAAGTTGACGTGCTCATACCTTAGCAGTAATACCACTTTTTAAGTGTGCCACATTCCAATTGTTGGATAGCCGTACACCATTTCCGAACTCAAGCCGTTATGAGCCTTTCCCAGTTCTACCGGTGAATCTGTACGATCCCTCCCAGTTTAGGACTAGTTTCCCGCCATTCGAGTTTTTGGTATGCTGTGTGACCTTACTCAATACCAAGCCTCCGATTTGAAAGTGTCGAAGGTTTGACCTTTGGTGGTAATATCTTCCCATTTGCTATTTTTGGGCTAGTAATCAGACTAGGGCAGCTTCTCACCTTTCATATGCTAAATTTAAGCTCGTGGCCATGGCCTCGTTGTTTGGAATCTCCGTAGCCTATTGGAACCTTAAGCTCGAACCCCTTACCTCTACAAAAATTGAAGCTTTTGCACCATAGACTAGAGAGAACGGTGTTTCACCGGTACTCGACTTCGAAGTTGTTCGATATGCCAATAGGACATTGGGCAAAATTTCTTTCCACTTTCATTTCGAGTCAGTCAATATCTTCTTCAATTTATGCAGTATAGTTTTGTTTGTTGACTCCTCTTGACCACTTGGGGGGTAAGGGGTCGATAGAATCTTTTTGATTTTGTGTTTTTCGAATAACTTGTTGACCTTGTCGTCGATGAACTGTCTCCCGTTGACACACATGATCTCGGCTGGTATGCCGAACCGACATATTATATGATCCAGATGAAGTCGATGACCTCCCTTTCCTTATCTTTCTAGAATGCCTGCGTTTCAACCCACTTGGAGAAGTATTCGGTCATAAGTAAAATGTATTGGGCTTCGCCGAGTGCCCATGGAAAAGGACCCTCGATGTCCATCCCCCATTTCTTGAACGAACAAAGGGAAAGGACCGCGTAAAGAATCTCCCCCAGCTGGTGGACCATCGAGGCGTGCCTTCTATACTCGTTACACTTTTGAACAAAATCTTTCGCTTCCTTCCAGTAATAACCGACCCTAATCAATTTTCGGACCAATGATTCTACTCTTGAATGGTTTCTAGAAGTACCCTCGTGAACTTCCCTCATCACGTAATCGGTCTCCTTGGGGCTCAAGCACCTCACTAATGTCCCGAAGAACGATTTCCGATACAGGTTTCCTCTAACCAGGCTAAACCTAGCAACCCCTAGCTCATAGCAAGTTCTAGACCTGCAATCTTAGCCTCATATTTTGCTTCATTGTTAGTCAATTTCACAGTTCTGAAAGACTGCCTTATTACATTATCCGTGGGTGATTTTAGTACGATTCCTAACCCAGACTTTTTTGCGTTGGAAGCACCATCCATGAATAGGGTCTAGAACCCCGAACTAGTCCCCGAAGTAAGTAATAATTCTTTCTTGACCTCGGGGATCAAGGTCGGTATGAATTCGGTAGCAAAGTCTGCCAAAATCTTAGACTTTATACTCGTTCAGGAATTGTACTCAATACATACTCGCTAACCTCTATGGCCCATTTTGCCAGCCGACCTGAAAGTTTGGGTTTATGGAAAACATTTCTTAGCAGATACGAGGTTACGACACAAATAGGGCGACACTAAAAGTATGATTTTAGTTTCCTAGATGCACTTAACAAGGCAAGAGATAATTTCTCTAAGTGTGGATACCTCATTTCGGCATCACCTAGGGTTCTACTAACATAATAGATAGGAAATTCTGTACCTTCTTTTTTCCGCACCGGCACACCACTTACCGCCACCTCGGAGACCGCCAAGTAGAGGTATAACTGCTCGTTCGCCTTCGGGGCATATGATAAAAGAGGACTTGATAGGTATTACTTGAGTTCTTCCAAAGACTTTTGGTGCTCCCGAATCCAAGAGAAGTCATTCTTTTTTTCTAGTAATGAGAAAAATCGGTGGCTTTTGTCCGATGACCTCGAAATAACCCGGCCTAATGTGGCTATCCGTGGGTCAGCCTCTACACCGTTTTGACATTATCAATCATGGTGATGTATTCAATGGCCTTAATTTTATCCGGGTTGATCTATATTCCTCGGTTAGATACCATGAAACTGAGGGATTTTCCCAAGCTGACTCCAAAGGCACACTTCTTTGGGTTCAACTTCATGATGTATTTCCTTAATATGTCAAAAGTTTCCAACAAATGTTTCAAATTGTCCTCTGCTCGCAGGGACTTAACTAACATGCCGTCAATATAAACCTCCATTGATTTCCCTATTTGTTCCTCGAACATTCGGTTAACTAGGTGTTGATATGTAGCACTGTCATTTTTTAACCCAAAAGGCATCGGTTTATAACAATAGGTGCCAAATTTATCTATGAAAGAAGTCTTCTCTCGGTCGCCCGAGTGCATCCGTATTTGGTTGTACCTATAATAGGCATAAAAAAAAACTCAATATCTCGTGCCCAGACATTGCATCAATCATTTCGGTTGATGATAGGAAAAGGAAATAAATCCTTCGGGCATGCCATGTTCAAGTACTTATAATCTACACATATTCTAAGCTTCTTTCCTTTTTTAGGTACGACTACTACGTTAGCTAGACAATTTGGGTATTTAACCTCCCGAGTGAAACCTATTTTTAAGAGTTTACATACCTCGTCTTTGATGAATGCGTGTTTGATTTCAGACTACGGCCTCATCTTCTGTTTGACCGGCGAAATTTCGGATCCAAGCTCAATTTATGGGTTGTTACCTCCGGCGGGATCCCTGTCATATATAAGTGGGAATAGGCAAAATAATCGGCATTAACTTTAAGGAAATCAATGAGTTTTTTTTCTGAGATCGGACGTTAATCCTGTGCACAGGTATACCTTTCTGACCGATAGGTGCTCGATCAATATGACCTGTTCCAACTGCTAGATTGTCTACTTGGAGGCATCGATATCATTGGGTGCTATGAAGAATCTCAGGACCCTGAAGTCATCTTCCTCATTCGTTGGGCGTTCCTCCTATTTTTCTGGCCCGGTCGGGGTCGGTGATTGTTATTTGGTGCCTTTCCCTTCAACCAGCCCCCCAGTTTTTGATGTCATGATTGCAGGCACCAAGAGCACTTCCTTGACAACGAACATCTCATTTGAGGCCAGTTATTCCCCGTAGACCGTTCTGATTCCGCTTGGGGTTGGAAACTTCAACGCCTAATGCAAGGTCGACGACACCACCCTCATGGTGTGGACCCATGGTCTCCCGAACAAGGCGTTATATCTTATATCCCCTTTGATTACATAAAACTTTATTTCCTGGGTAGTTACGGCTGTGTTGACCGGTAAGGTGATTTCACCCTTTGTTGTCTTGCATGCTATATTGAAACCCTTCAATACTTGAACTGATGGTTGTTGACATCCAATTTTGTCCCTCCTTTCTTCTGATTAATTTTCTTGAGCTATTAAGTTATTAATAATTTAAATACCTTAATTTTATTACTATTTTTAGTATATTTATTGTTATCGTGCACATTCATTAGTATTAAGTATTAGTATTCATATTATTATTATTACTCCTATTATTTTTGTAAAAATATTACTGTTATTACTATTATGATCATAAAAGTTATTACTATTATTATTAGGGTTACTATTACAATTACTATTTTTGTCGTTATTATTGTTAGTACTACAATTTCATTATACTATTACTATTGCTACTATTGTTATTATTAATATTACTACTATTATTATATTATATAATATATTTGAACGAGATAACCAAATTAAATAAAATTTAAGAGCCCAAAGAAATATTAGGAAGAAAGGAATTTAACAATTTCTAGCCCAAATTTCGGCCACCGGCTAGCCCATGAAGCCCCAAACGTAATTCAGCAGCAAACCTAGAACCCTATAGAAACCTCATTAAACAACGCCGTTAGTTTCTAACATTTTTCCTAACCCTAAACCTATCTTACCAACGCATCCTGACTTCCTCTCTCTCACAAGTCAGAAGTTATCTTCCTCTTTGGTGAAAAACTCAGTATCTTCTTCGGCTATGGTAGACTTTGTCTTTCCAATTACACTTAAGACTCCTATCTCGTGACTTTCCTCGATTCTGTCTCATCATCAAAAAGGTTCGATCAATACAATAAGCCAAAATACTTTTGAAGTTCCTGACCTCTGTTCAGAGATAATTGTTGGTATGAAGATTTGATCTTTTTGATTTCAAACGGTCTTTTTAAAATTCAAATTGCTATCTCGCTCTTCAAATCCCGCCCAAAAAATCACCTCTCAAATATCTAACCTTTCTCTATAAATACCCTCTTTAGATCTCAGCCAAAAAGAGAGGGGGGACAGCACGAGAAAGACCACAAAAAGTCTAAATTTCTAAGGCTCGAATATTCTCAGATACGGTGGAAAATACTAAGCTTTTCAACCGACATTGAACACTCTAAAGTATCAGTACATTTTCTTGTATTTTTCACGACTGCTTTTCCAAGATCTTGGTTGTTCCTTCACTCTAAAGGACGACTTTCTGATCTGTCTGTTCAAATTCGAATTCGTTCGTGATACGAGAATAGATTCGACGACACCGCCCGAGTTCACTGCCCCACAAAAGGTAAAATCCGACCATGTTTTGGTTTTTCTCTTTCATTTAAAACAATATATTTTTGCCTAGAAAATTATGTCTTAGTTTTTCTCTGTTTAGTGTTTAGTTATATATAAGTATGCTAGTAAAATGGTAATGATGATAAAATCATGTGTTAAGACCGTTTATGTTCAGATATGTCTCCTCAAATTTCATGACTTAATCGTGATACTAGTTGTTGTTTTGAACTTTCAAAGCCTATCCTGATAATACTTGGGTAAAATTAATCTTTTTATGGCTAATAAGCCTAGAACGGAGTCTAAATTCATAAAATGGCCCCTTGGGTCATCACAATCTCCACCTCTAAAACAAACGTTCGTCCTCGAACGGACATAGAAGATTACATGAGTTTGCAAATAAGTGTGGATATTTATTCTGCATGTACGAATCGGACTCCCAAGTAGTTGCCTCAATGGGCTGGCCTCTCCACTGCACTCGAACTGAAGGATAACTCTCAGACCTCAACTGACGAACATGCTGGTCTAAAATAACTATCGGCTCCTCCTCATAAGTCAAATCTTTGTCCAATTTGACAGAACTGAAATCTAACACGTGGGACGGGTCACCATGAAGGAGAATAATATCTCGAATATATAACTCAGCCAACCGCTCTGAAGTATAAGTACTCGCCACAGGAATGAAGTGTGCTGATTTAGTCAGCTTATCCACAATAACCCAAACTGCGTCAAATTTCCTCTGAGTCCGTGGGAGCCCAACAACGAAGTCCATAGTGATACGCTCTCACTTCCACTCAGGAATCTCTATCTGCTGTAGCAAACACCAGGTCTCTGATGTTCATACTTTACATGCTCACAATTTAAGCAACGAGGCACATACGCCACAATGTCCTTTTTCATCCTTCTCCACCAATAATGCTGCCTCAAATCTTGGTACATTTTATCTGCCCCTGGGTGAATGGAATACTTAGAACTGTGAGCCTCCTAAAGGATCAACTCACGATCAACATTTGGCACACATAACCAACCATATATCCTCAAAACACCATCATCTCCAACTATAACCTGCTTGGCATCACCGTGCCAAATGTGCCCCTAAGAACAGCCAAATGTGGGTCACCATCCTCCGCTTTCGGATATGCTCGATTAGAGAAGACCGAGCGACTGTATGAGCTAGAACACTACTGGGGGAAATATCCAACCTCACGAACTGATTAGCCAACGTCTGAATGTTTGAAGCTAACGTCCTCTCACCAACTGGAATATACACAAGGTTGCCCATACTCACCGCCTCTATTTTCTTAATAGTTGTTCATAGCCAATTACGGAATTATCAACAACTTCACGTTAACAATAATCCCCTTTCAACCTTCACAATACTGATGACGAGGTGAGATTCATGAAGACCTCATAATTATATACTCGACTTAAAGTGTCTCATTTAATGCCACATGGGCGGCACATACCTCGCAGGTCAAAGCTCAATAATTTTGACACGAATTTGGCAAATTATACACAGTTAATTAATTAGTTTATTTCTTTATTTATTTATTTATTTAATTATTATTAGTATTACTTTTCTTATCATTATTTATTCATTTATTATTATGATCATTACTATTTTATACATAAATTGTTGAATAAGCCTAACACGCATGACTCCCTACCAGTACTATAGTAAAATTTTAATTCACAAGGGAGACTTTAAACACAAGAATTTCCATCACAAGGACCTCGTCCCTACATAAATTCCATCGCGGCTTGTAGCCCGATTTAAACATACTAAATCATATCAAAATGCGAGGATCTCGCCCTCAGTTCTGAATCACAAGTAATATGCACACACCAATCAAAACATTCAATTTTCTTCTTTCAAATATTTTTCGTTAAACAAAATTGCAACACGTAATGATAGACATAGCAATCTCCATAGAATTTCTCAATACTAGTGCTCTCACAAGTAGATTTTTGAGTTACGAAGCTCACCCGAGAGTAGAGCATATTAGAAGAAATTTATTAGATACGCATAACCGAATTAAGTTCAGGAAATTATCACTTTTTAATAATTAGAGATTGTTCTTGTAATGGCACCATTTGATATAACGACCTCAGCCGTACCATAGAAAATATACCAAAAGGATAGGTCTCCACCTCTAGGAGTCTGACCTCCACCTTCAACATGTAAGTTGAATTGTAACTGCAATGGGGCACGTAGCCTGAGTGTTCTGATAAAATATGACTCTCCCAAGTCTAGGACAATTTCTATCACTAGCCGAAATGAAGTATCAACCTGCCATGAGTCGTCCAAAATTTTACAATCATATTTGAGTCCTTTAATGAGTCTGGGGACTCGCCCTCTGGCTATATGAACCAACGTAGGAGTATGATGGGCTAACTTATCGAACCTGATGGCATATTCTGACATTGTCATATGACCTGACGCAACCGTTCAAACCTTATGCGCCACGCAATATGAAAAGTTCGAGAAACAAACTCTTTCAAAAGCATTTATGAGAACCGAGTCAAGTAATTGATGTTGCATTGGCTGGTCACCCTCTTCGTAGGCTTGTCACAAACACCGGCGGCCAATTTCTTCTTTTACAATGCTAACTCAACACTGTTGAGCTACCCCTTCTATTTATATACTTTTCATTATTCTTTTGGGGTAACTCTCATCTCTATTGACACACAATGAACACAAAAGTAAAGCTCTGCACAGATAATTCTTGGCACGAACCATATAGTCTAGAAGCTCGTCAACCATTATACTCCATCTGGAGCACCCCAAAATCCGCAACCGTGACTTCCGCGCTGAGTAGACCTTCTGTAGATTTAAATTTATTCGAATAACTCCTTTGGTACTGAGGCATAGGGTTATTACGAAGTCATAGGTCACAATGCCTGATAATCTAAAATGTTAAACTTCACGGCTCATATAAATCGACCCCGTTGCTTTCAACTATTCCCTTGTTATGCAAGACTGGAGTAGCTATAAATCCTTCTATGATATGGGCTAGTCCAACATGTACCGACTGAGGTAGAACCTCCGTGTCTAGATCCATTTGAGACTGTACAGTAGGTGCTGATGTTCGAGTTTTAGACTGAGCTCCGCTTCTGTCTCTTCCCCTAATCGTAGCTGTCATTGGGACTTCATCTCTTGTCTGGTTGTAAACGCTTTGCGTGTTGTCGAGAGTCGTGAGAGGAAAAGAATAGACGAGTTCAATCATCAATGATAGAATAAATTTGCACGATAGAGTAGAATAGAAGTGAAATTGTTCCTAACTTCATAGCCTCTGAGAGATAAGTACAGACGTCTCCGTACCGATCCTTCAGACTCTACCAAGTTTGTTCGTGAATTGTGAGACCAAAGCAACCTAGTGCTCTAATACCAACTTGTCACGACCTAAATTTCCAACCTTAGGGATCGTGATGGCGCCTAACACCACACTTGCTAGGCAAGCCAATGTTAGAGTTCGGCTAGCTATTTTCCTTTGATTATCCATTTGAACATAGTAAAATAAATTTAAAGTTAACTTAATCTAATGGTTTTCAGTGAATAATTCCAACTGTAAAATAATAAACAAATAAATAAATCGAGTCACGAACTAATTATATAAACAAATCTAAGACTACCCTAGGGTCTGGTTTCACAATTCACGAACTACTAGAGAATATTACAAATACTGAGCTGAAAGAAATAATGTAACTGTTCTGAATAAAATAAAACAACATTTATGAAAATAGGAGAAGACTCTCGGTATCTGCGAACGTCGGCAGATATACCTTATGTCTCCGAATAAATGAATAGCGCTCTAAATAGCCTTACTGCTGGTCGGTACCTGGATCTGCACAAAAGAGTGCAGAGTGTAGTATCAGTACAACCGACCCCATGTACTGAGTAAGTGCCGAGCCTAACCTCGACGAGGTAGTGAAGAGGCTACGGCGGGGCATTAACAACATATAACCTGTGATAATAAAATATACAATAACACAGTAAAACAATTCTACACGAACAAAAAAAAATATAACTGAGACAATAAATATAAAGCAAGAAGGAAATCTTAAACAAATAAATAAATAAATACTGCAACAACAAAAAAATAACTCAGCCGCCTTTTCTAGGTCTCAGCTATAACCAACTCTCAAATAATTTCCAAGTTTTCAAACTCTAACTTTAAATAAAAATAGTGCCAAAATATGAAAAATAAGTAATATAAAATGGTAGTTTTCAAATCTTGATTTTTCTTTGAAAATCATTAAAAATATAATTGTCCTCCCTTATTACTCCTTGTTGCGGCGTGCAACCCGATCCCACTGGACATATCATATCAATTTATTCACCCGTATCACGATCAATTTATTCACCCGTATCACAATCAATTATCCACCCAATATCACACCCCCCTTATCACCTCCTTTCAAGTCAAAGCCTTTCACAATATTTATGTCTCGACAAATTGTACACAGAGCAAGTTTCACTTTAAAATAATAGTAAAAGCAGAGTATGAAATAATGACATAAAACAATGAGTGTTCCCGCCTTTATTTTATAAACAGTAAAACATGCATATTCTCCCTTATCATTGTCTTGTTGCAGCGTGCAACTCGATCCCACCTATTCACAACATCTCAATCAATTATCCACCCTTATCACAACCCCCTTATCACACCAATTTTGTTATTCATCAAAAACTTTCACAGTTTAGGCCGAGCCTTTCACAACACTTTTATTTCAACCAATTTCAAACAGAAACCAGTATAGCTCGTAAGCTTCAACCAATATCATTTCACAATAAAATCAACCAAAATACATGTAAACACCGTAACATTGTCAACCCAGCTCAGTCTTTATGTACCATGATAAAATCAAGAGAACAACCAACACTTGTAATACACTTGCCACAACAATTGGCGACAATCAATTGAAACCAAACAACCACGTAAACCTCAACAATCATAAAACAGTTAAACTGCATTCCTCATTACTTCCTCAATATTATCAAAAATAAAACCAACAGGAACATATGTATATATATATATATATATATATATATAAAATTCATAAAAACAATGCCAAACCGCTCAACCGATTTGTACCACAAGGAATCTAGCTAAAACAACCAATACTCTTTCCAAAATAACCACAACAATATCTAACAATAAAATAACAAGGCCAAGTAGTCATAGAAATAATAATGGACATAGAACAATTAAGACAATAATAAATTAAGTTGGGAACGGGAAAGAGTTCATGCTTAACATGCAAATTGGGTGGTGCATAGATACTCGTCACCTCACCTATAAACCACGTCCATGCATTTCACATAGCAAACAAGTGAGGATTCCTATTCCCTCAAGTCAAAGTTAGACCAAACACTTACCTCAATTTCACAGGTCACTCGCTGCTCAATTACAACTTTTCCTTTAGAATCTTGCTCTAATTTGCTCGAATATAATCATAATTAACTCAATATCATTAATTAAGGCTAAAGGAACTAGCTTTATTAAAAATTACAATTTTTCCTTAGTTTTCTAAAAAAACGTGAAAACCCGACCCCAGGCCCACTTGGTCTAAACTCGGGGTTCAGACAAAATTATGTTTATCCATTCACCCACGAGCCAAAATATACAATTAGTTTCAAAATTCGACCTCAATTCAAGGTAAAGATTCGATTTTTACAAAACTCCCTAATTCTACCCTAACCCTCAATTTTTACCATGAAAATTCTTAGTTTTTGATTTAAAAGTGATGAACAATGGGTAATTGAAAGAGTAAAGTTTAGAATTGATAACCTATGACTTGAGGATGATATTTGGGGAATAAATTCATTCCTAGGGTGGAAAATTTGAAGGGGAAGAAGTCTGTCCGTTTAAGATATATTTTTCTACCAGCTATTTTGCCTCGTTTCTCATACCAAACGATCTTGAAACTCAATTTTTATGTGTCAAATGGATTCCTTGTGAAATTCTAGTTAATTTAGGCTTTTGAATCACTCAATTTGACCTTATAATGAAGAAGATATGTAGGTTTTAATATTTGGAAACAGTTCAGATTTTTAATACGCCGTCAAGGGCAATTTCGTAATTAACCTCAAAAATCTGGCAACCTTAGTAAAATGACCATAAAATCCTCATACAATGTCCAAATTTGATGATTCTTTTTGCTACGAGTCCGTAATTACAATACGGATCTAATAATTCATTCAAAACAGAAATCGGAGCTCATTTGCTCAATATGATATCAATTATGCTTGAAGAAACGACGTCTAAACATAAGAAAGAACGAGCGCAACACAACCCAAACCTATTTGAAACTCACCCGAGCCCTCGGGGCTCTAAATCAAACATGCACGCAAGTCTAAAATCATCATACGCATTTGCTCATGCGATCAAATCATGAAACTAACATGTAAACTATGAATTTAACCTCAAAACTCATCATTTTTCTCAAGAACACTTAACTTTCACTATTACTCAACCGGACGTCCGAATCACGTCAAATAAACTCCGATTCTCACCGAATTTCACAGATAGTATGCAAATACTATAACAAATCTGTACCGAAACCAAAATACGGGCCCGATACCAGTGGTTTCAAACATTAATTTTTTTCTTTATTTCAATAATATTTCAGCAAAACAATCTCTTTCAAACTTTGATTTCTAAGGCTTGGGACCTCGGAATTCGATTCTGGGCATACGCCCAAGTCCCATATTTTACTGCGGACCTTCCGGGATCGTCGAAACACAAATCCGAGTCCGTTTACTCAAAATGTTGACTCAAGTCAACTAAAACCAAATTTTTAATTCTAAAAATTATTATTTCTTATATTTTAACATAAAAGCTTTTCCGGTTTCACGCCTGGACTACGCACGCAAATCGAGGTAGTTAAAATTAATCTTTTTATGGAGAATAAGCCTAGAACGGAGTCTAAATTCATAAAATGACCCCTTGGGTCATCACAATATACCGGAACCTTCAAATCCTGGATCCGCCTCTGTCTGGAATTTCAGTATATTATGCTGGAGTATTTTCCTAATTTTGAACAGTGTTTTCTTTAGATTTATCTTTACATGAAAAGTGGCTAAATTTCGATTACTTTTGAAACTGTGGCTATTTTTGAATGACCACTTCTAAATCTGGCTATATTTGAATTTCTCTCATATCTGACACATGAGGTTATTTACTACACATATATGGATCACAAGGTAGACATCTTATCCTAATGATCTTTGACACGAAGAGTACAATGTTGAGTTAACTAAACCAATCCAAAGACATCCTTTACCATGATATGATAGACAATATTCGCTTTGGACCGAATCAATATAATTTTATCCAAAAGATTTTATACGATTAAAAGTATATTACACCTTATATTGTAATTTTTTTCTATTAAATTTCAATATAAGACATCGTTTGTATACTCAAAAACCTCAACCTCAAACGAAGTACTACATGATCCATCACCAAGATTCATGGATTTATCTAGAGGTCTCTATGTCTTATCCACACATTATTCAAGTATTTACGGTCACTAAAGTCCACATAGTTTTCATGTATGCATCTCCAACTAAGATAAAGGCAGTAAAATAGCCCAAAACGGGAAAGATAGTAAACCAGCCCATCTCACGTCTATCGCTCTGATTGAGCTAGCTTCTTAGCTCTTCGTGGACATGCGACCTATTTTCTGTCACCTCTATGCTCGTCTCCTGAACCACCGTTTCTTATACCACTTTGCTTGGCTAAGTCAATCCAAAGGTACTCCTAATATTATCCATATACCTTCGTTATACCATACTCCTAATATGGTATACAATTTTTTTTCGTATTAACTTTCAAATGTAGAGCTTGATTTACATATCCAACAATTATAACTCAAAAATATTGATGAAATTGTCAATGAATTGGATTTAGGCATTTAATATCATGTTCCAATGTCTTCTAAGATACCGCTTATAAGAAATACAATAAAGTTCTCTCGTGAAATGATTTACTCAAAATTGTTCTTTTTTAATTAATCCACTTGTGTACATTTATGCGAATAGGATTACTCTTTCCTACCTTTTAGCAGTATATAATAATTTAAAATTAAAAAACGAAATACAATATGTTTCAACCATTAAAACCCATAATCTAGTTTGTAGCTTCATCAATTGCCAAAACCTAACCTGCACATACTCTACTGCAGCAAATCTTGAATTTGTGGAGACAAGTAGTAGTGGACGTTTGAACGTAAAAAAATATGGTATTTAAAAGGGGAAGTTATATATTTTGCCACTCGACTAAAATTATTTATATCCGTCAATAAATATACATAAATTATACGTATGTTATACATTAAAAGAATATGATAAATCTTGCTTGCTCTTTGTATCTTATTTGTCTCATTGAAAAGCTAGCCATTTTAGTGCCTTTTTTCCACACGAAAAAAATGGGTGAAATCATATTATCAAATTATTAATAGTGATCTGAATCAATATTTTTCTATAAAAACAGAAAAAATAATGTGAATCGATGAAAGAATCGAATATTTATTGATCAAATCATTCTATTCATTCACTCCATAGTCTCAAAGATTTTTTGACGAACTGATTAATTAGACGATAATATAGATAGATTCTTGTTCTATATGTTAATACCACAACAATAAAATTTATAGCAAGAAAAAAATCTGTCGACTTTAAAAATCGTGAGAGTTCAAGTCCCTCTATCCTCACAAAAACTATTTTTTATCCGACCCCTTTCCTTAATTAGCAGTTCTAAATTATTTATCTTTCTCAATCACTCTATTCTTTTTAGAAATGTAGAATACTTGATCTTAGCCAAAAGGCGGAGAAGGTATAAGTAGAATGGAACACGGAAGCACGGTGATGAAGAAAGGTGAGGAATAAAATCATTGTCTATTCATAATGCTTTTTCCGTAGGCAAAACTCAAAAAGTAACAAAATCTTAGGTGATGAGGCTTCTCGATTATGTCTCTTTTTTGTTCTTTCCATTTTAGCCACTCTTTTATACAACACCAACCAAATCTTCAAAGCACTCAATGCATATTACTAGGGTAGTAAATGGGCGGGTCGGTTGGATATAAGCGGATCAAAAATAGGTAATATAAAAAGTGAATAAAGTATTCGATCCGATCCAGATTTGGTATGGATAAAAATAAATTAACCAGCGTATAATATGAATATCTATTTTATCCGTAACTTCTTGAATATGATTACTTTTGGGAGGATTTCTAATCTTCTAAATTTGAAGAATCTCAATTTGAGTCTTTGATAACGTGAAACCGCAAAAGTTAAATTTCATTGGTTATCAATTTTTTAAATGGAGAATATGAATCTTGTCCATATTTTTAATAGATATTATTTTTTATTCATTTTCCCACCGCTACTTATTATTGAATTTCAAACTCACATGTCACAGTTCAAATTTCACAAGCTAAGACTTACTCTTATGGGACAACACATTTTTGGAGTCAATCTTCTGACTAATTTCTTTAATCCTATGCGTAAAGTGTACCATAAATAATTGAAATATTAACGTTAACACAAAAGTTTGTGGAGCAGAAAAAGAAAACAAAGAAAAACTACAAAAAGCAACCCAAGAAGATGGAAGAGAAAAGGGGAAAAGTGCATAAAAGTTTGTGGACACTTTATAAGTAAATATTCTATTTTAATTTGTTTAGTGTAACTTATACGATATAACTCTATTTATGACAGGAAATAAAGAAGTTATCCAAGCATCTGAGCAGAAGAAGACTTCCCTAGTTCCCTTACCCTAAAAATATAATTAAAAAACAAACTTAAGAAAATTGAGAAAGAAAAAGAAGAAGAAAACTTTCATAAAACTACCTGCTACCGAAAGTTTTCTGTTTTGTTATAGGAAAAAGATAAAGTGATATATATTCTACACTTTTCTCAAAAAAGAAAATAAAAAAGAAGATATTAATTAGTACCTACTACTGCATGTCTTATACTCCAATTTGCATTTCTTATATATATATATATATATATATATATACACAATACACTTTTCTCGGAAAAGAAAAACAGAAGAATAAAAAGATTAGTACCTACTGCTGCATTTCTTGTACGCCAATTTGCATTTGTTTTATTGGTAACTATCTGTTTATATTACCATTCAAAAAATATTTACAGCTCCGAAAATCAAAAACAACAGTTTGGACATTAGGTCCCAAACTTACTTGACATCAGATCTAAACCATTTCTGTTCTATAGCCAGCCTCTATGGATAAAATTAAGTAGCTGCATGTGTTTGTCTAGCCTATGCATTTTACGTGTTCTCTGATGTATCTCTCGTATCACTTGCCTTGTCGCTTGGTTCGCAGTTCTTAATTGAATCTTGAAGATTTTTGTATTTCTTTCTTGCCACAGATGGTATACTCCTCCAACTAATGTCATCCGATAAATTTCCTGTTCTGCAGTTTTCCTTTTTGCATGTTCCATTGCTCGTGTGACTTCATGCTGCCAATTGCTCACATTCCTCTTGATGTCTTGCCATAGCAACAGTTTGGACCACACTTGTTTAGCATATTCACATTCAAACAATAGGTGATCAATGTCTTCATTCTCCTTCAAGCATAAAACACATTCCATGTCATCTGAATTAGCCCAGCAAGCAATCATTTCTTTTGTTTGGAACCTCCTATGTAGTGCCAGGAACAGAATAAACAACCACTTAGGTAATCCATCATTGTTACATATCAATCTCCTTCATGGTATTTTCTGGAAGTCTCCACTAATACGTCAATATACTTTCTTTATTGAGTAGTTGTTCATAGTTGTTACTTCTTTTTCAGTCAGCCCTATTTGCTCAAATACTGCCTTTGCTTTGATAATTTTCTACACCATCTATGAAGCTTGAGTAGCTTTTGTTGCCCACACTGTGCCTCTTTTTATGTAGTAAGAGTAAATCCATTTGATCCACAAGCTGTCCTTTTTTCTGCAAACATTCCACAGCAGTTTCCTAATAGCAACTAAGTTCCACACATATATATCCATGATATTTAGGCCTCCTGCAATCCTAGGTGGGCATAGTCTATCCCATGTTATAAGTGACTTCTTTGTTATCTCACTGCCACCAGTCCATAAGAAGCTCCTACATGTAGACTCCACTAGTTGGGTCACCCTTTTGGGGTAAGACAAACACCTGTAACCAGAATACTTGTATAGAGAAGAGTACAGATTTTATAAGTTTTAGTCTGCCTGCATATGATAGGTATCTTGTAGCTCATGCTTTGATTCTGGCCAGCATTTTATCAATAAGGGGTTTGCACTGAATAATTGATAGTTTTTTAGTACTCAGGGGAATCCCTAAGTATCTAAAAGTCATCTCTCCCTTTGTGAATTGCAGTGCATGTAAGATAGTCTGTTGGACCTCTTGCTTCATCCCTCCAAAGTATACTGAGCTTTTGTCTACATTACCAACCAAACCAGACACCTACAAGAAATGATGGAAATATTGGAATAGCAGGTTGACAGATTCAAGTTCTCCCTTGCAGAATAGTAAAAGGTCATCAGTAAATCCCAATTGTATAATTTGCAGCTTCTTGCATCTCGGATGGAATTTAAAAATTGGTTCCTCATTGAGCCCCTCCAAACTTCGACTGAAATATTCGATAATTAGCACAAACAAGAAAGGAAATAGGGGATCCCCTTGTCTTAGTCCTTTTTTGGCTTGAAATGGTGCCATCGGATCACCATTAATAAGAATTTAGTAGGAAATAGTCTTTATACAACACATAATCCATTTGACAAATTTTCCTGGGAACTGGAGGCAGTTAAGAATTTGCTCAATATATGGCCATTCCACTGAGTCGTAGGCTTCCTCATATCAATTTTCAGCATACATCTAGGATTGATGCCTTTCCTTCCATAACCCTTCACAAGTTCAGGACTCAGTATGATATTGTCAGTAATTAACCTGCCTGGAACAAATGCAGATTGGCTCTTATCCACTAGACTGTTCATAACACTTTGTACTCTTCTAGTGA
This sequence comes from Nicotiana paniculata, assembly GCA_005239505.1. Taxonomy (NCBI): domain Eukaryota; kingdom Viridiplantae; phylum Streptophyta; class Magnoliopsida; order Solanales; family Solanaceae; genus Nicotiana; species Nicotiana paniculata. The sequence continues at coordinate 28,684 of MDKI01259806.1, forward strand.
GGATTTGGATATCAGTTTATACATCATAATACAACAGGATATAAGCCTGAATTCAGACACCTTTGATGGATTCTCACTACTAAAAATTCGGGAAAAAAACACCACAAAAAGCGACCAAAATTGGTCCCTAAACAGTGAAAAGCGACCAAACAGGCTTGGTCGCTATTTTGTTGGTCCCTTTACCATATAGACCAAAGTTGGTCGCTAATTAGCGACCAACTTTGGTCTCTATGTTAAATTGACCAAATATTCGGGTATCAAAAAAACAGACCAACTTTGATCGCTATATTATTTTAATAATATAAATTTAGCGACCAAAGTTGGTCTCTATATTTAAATTATAATATTTATTTATTTATTATTATACAAAAAATAGCGACCAACTTTGGTCTGTAAATAAAATAAAATATTTTAAAATCTGAAAAATAGCGACCAAAAGTGGTCGCTAAATTCCAGGATTTTTTTTTAATAACATAGAGACCAACTTTTGTCGCTTTTCTTGGTTTTATTTTGACAGAAACTGCCTATTTTGGCAGCCACACCACCTGCCAGCATACTAAATCCTATTACAACAACAACAACAATACTAACACATCAACAATACGAACTAACAACATAACAACAACAACATTAAAACCAATTTTAAAACCAACAACGTATAAAGTTCAATAAAACTAACACATTTAACTAACAAAACTAAGTTAACACTTATTACAAGCCCATTCCAAAACGGACCAAAGTTCTATTGTCTAGTTCAAAGTATATAAAAGTACTCAATGACTGTTTCAATATTCTATATCATTATCATCATCGTATGATGAATCTTCATTATCAAGACGGTAATGAGAAGGGTCATTTTGTGGTGGACGAGAAGAACGATCACGGGGAGGACGGAAGGAACTAACACGGGGAAGACGGAAGAAATGCTCGCGTTCAAGTTGAGCCTCTGGCGATGGCTCGCAAGACCGGGGAATCGAAAAAGCTCCAGAAGATAAGAGAGATTTAAGTTGAGCTTGCATGCCTTGGTACTGAGATTGCATGCCTTGGTACTGAGCTTGCATGCTAACGTACTGAGCATCTCGAAGTCTTTCTCGTTCCTTGGATGCTTCTAGCTCGCTTGTGAGCTTTGTCACAGTCTCCCGCATAGTGGAGAGGATGTCCCCATCAAGTTGCTCGGCTTGCGAGGAAGTTCCTACTCCTTGCATTCCACAGTGACAGAGGTGGAACTTCTTATTACGAAGCCCGTATACCTTCCCATATTTTGCACCGCCAGCCGCTTGCATCCATAGTCTTTTTGCATCCTCCTCCGAAATATGGATTGGCTCACCCGAATCATTAGGTGGCTGACTACGTATGAATTCCTCCATGTCAACTCTGAAGCGATCCTATAAGAAATTTTTTATTTAATTAGTATTTGAAAGATTATATTAGAGTATATAGGAATATTTAATGAAAAGAGAAAACTTACATGTACAGTCGATGATCGATCGTCGACCCACCTTTCTGGATCAGTCTCTTTCTTTTTCTTGACAATATGAGTCTCCTTGAATAACTCATCTTGATTCATTGGACGACCCAACTTCTTTTCCTAAAAATTCATAAATTATAGTTAATAAACAGAATAGATATACTTTAAAATTAAAATAAATGAACTTCAGCTCAAGTTTTGTCTTTGTAACTGGGGAACTTCAGCATACGGGGCTGAAGTTCCCCAGTTACACTGGGGGACTTCAGCTCAAGAGCTGAAGTTTTGTCTTTGTAATTGTCTTTATAACTTGGGAACTTCAGCTCTAAAGCTGAAGTTTGTAACTGGGGAACTTCAGCATACGGGAAACTTCAACATACGGGGCTGAAGTTCCTCCAGTTACATTGGGGAACTTCAGCTTAAGTTTTGTCTTTGTAACTGGGGAACTTCAGCATACGGGGCTGAAGTTCCCCATTAATAAAGACAAAACTTCAGCATAATGGGGCTGAAGTTCCCCAGTTTACAAAGACAAAACTTCAGATCTAGAGCTGAAGTTTTGTCTTTGCAATTGTCTTTATAACTTGGAAAACTGGGAAACTTCAGCTCTAGAGCTGAAGTTTCGTCTTTGTAACTGGGGAACTTCAGCATACGTGGATGAAGTTCTCCAGTTATAAAAACAAAAACTTCAGCATCCGTTGACCTCCCGAAACACACACGAGGCCCTCGGGACCTCAACCAAACATACCAACACATCCCATAACCTTATTCAAACTTAGTCGAGCCTTCGAAACACCAAAAACAACGTAAAAACACCAAAATCACATCAAATACAAGCCTATGAACTTTGAAATTTCTAAATTTCACCAAAGATGACGAAACCATCCAAAACACTTCCGATTGACCTGGAAATTTGCACACATATCCAAAATGACACTATGAACGTGCTCCAACTTCAGGAATTCCATTCCGACCCCGATATCCTATTTTCCACTGCCGATCAAAAATAGCCAAAAACTAACTTTCGTCAATTCAAGCCTAATTCTACACCGGACATCAAAACCACATTCCAAACACACTCCTAAGTCCCAAAGGAACTTCAGCATACGGGGCTGAAGTTCTCTAGTTATAAAAATAAAAACTTCAGTATATGGGGCTGAAGTTCCCCAATTATAAAGATAAAACTTCAGCATAATGGAGCTGAAGTTCCCCAGTTTACAAAGACAAAACATCAACTCCAGAGTTGAAGTTCTCTAGAGCTGAAGTTTTGTCTTTGTAATTGTCTTTATAACTTAGGAACTCTGAAGTTCGTAACTGGGAAATTTCAGCCCCATTATGCTTAGTTTTGTCTTTGTAACTGGGGAACTTCAGCATACGGGGCTGAAGTTCCCCAGTTATAAAGACAAACTTCAGCATAATGGGGCTGAAGTTCCCCAGTTTACAAAGACAAAACTTCAGCTCTAGAGAACTTCAGTCTATGTGTGTGTGTATATATATATATATATATATAACACGCTTTGTTATACAATTTTAACTACATATATAGAGTGTAGAATATACGTACCAATCTTCTTTTTATAGTCCCT